>VYXD01008190.1:1012326-1039719 GCA_013397195.1 Hylia prasina | reverse complement strand
GGGGAGGAGGCGGGGGCCGAACACCCTCGGTGCTCACAGAGCCATCGCCGAACACTCCTGTGCCTTTCAGAGGGGGCTGCGAACACTCCCCGTTACCGGGCATCCACCCCCGAGGCTTCCCCAGCCTCCCTCGGAACAGCGGCTGATCCGGGAGGCGCAGATCCCTCGCCTCACTGAGGGAGGGGATAATGGAACACTGTGGGAACAACGCTACTGTTCGCAAAGTGGTGTTTCTGCCTGGGGCTCGTGCGTTTTTAAGGCTCTGTATCAGGAAATGGGACATAATAGAGATTCTTTTCTAACTACGTGCCGCGGCGTCAGCCCTATTTGCAAAAAAATTTCAAAAAGCCATTTTTATTCTCTTCTGCTCCTCCTCTCCCTTTTCCTCAGGGGAAGGTGGGAACGCCCCTCCTGCCCGCAGCCGAGCCCCGCTGTGCCCTCATTGTGCCCATTCACAACCTCACAAAGGCAAAGAAACCGGACACGGACGGAGTTAAAGCCCTTTGATCCATCGGGCTGGAAATGCAAAGGCCTAAGTGTGTTGTTAGTTTATACTGATTTTATTAGCCATGATTACCAATTTGTTCCCAGGGCCCAAGGGTTTCCCCCCCAGTCCATCAAACACTGCAAAATATCCCTGCATCATCCTTAAAAAAAACCAACACTCTTACTCTCACTATGCTACTCTTCCACAATTTCCAACTCTCCAAATCCAGCAGGATGTGGTTTTCTCATCTCTCAGAGACTTCTTTTACTCACTCCCCACAGCAATGGGACAGCAGCCTGCAGGTTAGTCCTCACAGCTGAAATTCATGCTCAAAAGTGCAGAGCCCAACATTTCACACTCACCCTTGTACTCTGGGATTCCCCTCACCCTTCAGAGTGCACAGTTATTCCCAAATAAGCAGCCCGTGACACCAATGCGTGTGTCTGGAATCTGCCTTCAAGATCAGGTTTTTCTGGCACCTTTTCCTCAGAAATTACCCTAAGGGCTCTATTCCCTCTCCCCTGTGCATAGGAACAGAAAACACTTGGCAGAAGCAGTGGGTTTGATTTAATTTCTGACGTGTAACTGCATCCTTATACTTACAATCACACCTGGGAATGCTTTATGTTTAGACACTAAACATGATGTACGTGTTTACCTGTTCACAGGTCAGCACTCACACAAAGTACAAGATCAGCACAGGTATTAGCTAACAAAAGGCTACTTTAACAACCGAATGTAGCATTTTGATACATTAACCTTAATGCACGTTATAAGGAAACTTAAAAGACCTTTGATCTGTCGGTCTCAGAGAGAAGGGGTGCCTGGTCTGCAGCCAAAGCAGAAGGACTCAACAGCCTCTGGGTGACAGGTAAGTGACAACTGCCACCCAAACTGGGGCTCCAAGGCCATCCTTCTGACTTAGTTCTGCTCTAAGTGCAAAGCTGCTGGTGCCTGTGATTTCCTTCAGGGGCCTCAGAAAGCTTTAAGATGCTATCAGTGCCTGACATTTAATCCATTTCCTACAAACCCAAACACCATTTTGCACACTAATGAGCGTCGTGTACAGAGCAGTAACTGCTCTCTGTACAGGGATGAGTCACTGCATGGTAAAACTTTAATTTAGATGTGCTATTTAAACAAACCCTGCACTGGAGCTGCTCCCCAGCACTTCTCCCCTCTCCAGGGGCCCCACAGAACCTGCTGCCCTTGCTGGAGGTGGCTCAAGCTCTGTGAGGGACTGCACCCCCTTGGGTGAGGGTGCAACACAAAAGTCCCAACTGGAAAAACAAGTTCCCGTGGTTTGACTTGCACGCAACATGCTGTCCTGTGTCTGCTGGGTGTGTCTGCTCAAGGAAGGACATAACTTCATCAACACTGAGCCTCCTGCACCCCAAACCCCTTCCAAGCCCCAAATCCTCACTGGTGGAGGCTCAGGCGGGAAGAACAGGCACCAGTCAGTTTTATCCGCATGAATGGGATGTGGCTTCAGCTTTGATGAGAACACCCCAAAATTCCAGAAATAAAAGTGTCAGCAGAATATACCTACCAGGGTTTTAACAAGTGATATTTTAATTTATTTGGAAATGCAAGAGGGTTTAGGGTAGAGAAAGAAGAGTTATGCAGGGAGCTGCTGAAGCACAGGTGTTAAAAACATGCACATTTTGAAAAGAGAGCTCGAGTTTTGATGTGGTGACACGACACAGGATAGAGTTCAGCAGACACACTGGTTAACATGCCAAACATCTACAACAAATCACTGTGGCCTAGCTTCGTTTATTGGGAATCATTTTAGTAACCTGAAGTCACAAATAAGCAGTAAATAACAAAAACTACAGATAAACACAGGTTACACATGCAAATTCCTGTTCACATCTCACATGTGCAGGTACATTAAGAGCACAGTTCTAAAGAGTCTTGACAAAAACCAGGTTTTAACAAAAAAATGGTGTTAAAATGCAGGTATGAAAACTTCCATGTGAAGAATATAAAGATACCTTTGTCCCTTTCAGGACTCCAGGGCTGCTTTTGATATACCAGAGATGTAACCACAGCGACGAGATTCAAGTAAAAGCAGGAAAAGCTCGAGGAAATAATACTGGTCAGAGAATGGGCACTTACTTCTCACTAAAAATACACGGAATAGCTGAAAGTCTAGCAAGAGCTTAGGAAAAAAAAATCACAAAGTTGTAAAGCTGACTAATCACTAACTTTCCTATTTGCTACAGATAACAGCAGTGACATTAAAAGAAACTGCAATTCAACATTTAAAAATGCAACTTACATTTAAAGACTTTTCCAAAGTGAAATGCAATGACAGCCTTACACTCAAAATTAAATAGCTGCTAGGCTCAGACCAAAATACGGAATGTTCTAGATAAAATAAAAATACAGTATTACTTTTCATTTTTTATTCAGAATGGAATTGAAAGACAATTTCTGAAGCTTCAAAGTAGTAAGTTTCATTTAAATGCAGTTTTCTTCTCATAGATGAGCTTTCCACAAGGGTGCAGGATTTTTTTTCTGTAATAGCTTGAAGTGTCAAAATGAAAAGTTGTTGCCATTCTCACATTAATAACAAATTGTTGTCATTAACTTAACTGCATATGCTTTTTGCTACAACATTTAACACATGAACAGACCTATAATGCCTACTGTATCTCACTAAAACAAAAAAGAATACAGTATTTCCATCTACTTGTACTGCTTTTAAAAAAGATTAACATTAAAAACAAAGCCACGTTTTCCTCACATCCTTTCTTCTTTTTAAGCTTCTTTCTTTTGCCTGTAGTCTTCTGCCATTTTATCCAGAATTTTCTGTTGAAAGAAAGCAGTTATATTTGGAATATATTTAAAGTTTCTCACAGGCACAACATAAACAACAGAAACAAAACCCCAATTTCCAAGTTTAAAAATCTGTGAACATTAATTGCAATTGCAATTGGTCATATTTAACAAGGATGGCACTTCTCCCTGCCCTGGAGTGGAGCTCTCCTTGGCAAGCCAAGGGAATTCCTTCCCCTTTTGTCATGGACTTGTGACATTGTACCACTTACCTGGGTGGAATCTGCCCCCTACAGAGGCAGGGACACAATGTCTCCCCTCCCTGGAGAAGGGTTAATTTGGACGTTTAAGGAATTTGGAACCACTTTGATGACATTTGGTAGCAACATCAATTCACCCATTTCATTTATCCTGCTCTCCAAGCAGAGGAAACTCCCAGCTCCACAAGTGCGACTAGGAAACAGAAGCTGCAATTCCCCCCTCCCACTCCAACTGCAAACCCCACCACTGTCACAATCACCCACAAGCAGCTCACTGATCATTTCTGCCACGGAGAAAGCAAAGCAAATCATGTTTCATTCAAGTCATAAAGCTCACAAATTGGCATTATTTCCCCCCCTTCCCTTTTCACATCAAGGCTTTAATGTCCCACAAGCAGGTACCTCAATGGAAAAAAAAAAAAAAAGAAAAAACGCTATGGTGATGGATGAGGTGGATTTTCTTCCTACAAGATCCTGCAGGGGAACTGATTTTCTGATCTACTCCTTCACAGTGTTGTTTGTTTGGTGACAATTTTTGTGCCATCTGCCTTCCTGGGCCCTCTGTTTATTTAGGGGTTCCCTGTTACTGCAAGAAGGCAAATGTTTGAATTATGAGGCGCCACATTCTCCTCCTCTGTGAAGCCTCTGGGGTTTGCTTTCAGCTCAGGGATCAACTGCCCTGAAATGCACTGATGTGACACTGCAGGACTATCAGAGTTCCTCTGGGATTGCCCTTTCCTGGAGGTGATGTTTGCAGTTCACCGTATGAGGTTACAGCAGCAGCACTGTCACTCATGCCATGCAATCATGTGATACCTCATCCAGTTAAAAACCAGAAAAAGTGCTCACAAAATCAGAAGTTGCAAAGGTTTTTGTTGTTTTAAACATATAAAAACTTCATCTTAAGCTTTGTTGACTGGTTGAAAACACTCTCAAAGGGACAACTGGAAGGGATCTGGGCTGTCTGTATTTACTCTGCATTGCTACTTCTAAGCCTGGCCTTGTTCCAATTGGAGTTCCCTTTTAATCCAAATTTACAAGATAAAAAAATGCTGGAGCCCCTCTTTAAACTGTGTATTCTGTATATTATTTTCACAAGGCGAAGTTTTGGAGAGGTCTACCTAGAGTTAAAAGTTATAGAGTAAGCCAATTTCCACTGCCTGAAAGTATTTTATTCTCAGTCCAGTCTAGTTGAGCTCTATTCCCCAGAAAGAATCAAGCCATTTAAAATGAACAAGTTTTTGCCTTACCTTCAACTTTTGATAATGAGGAAGGCTGCTGCAATGGGTCTTTTTTGCAACATCTTCATTTGTGTAGAACAGGGAACACAATTTGCAATAAAACCCTGTTTTGGGTACCACATAATTCACACCTAGAGGAGTAAACACCACAAAATAAACTAAGAGATCTACTCTACATCATTTCTTTCAATGTCATACGTCATTTCAGCTAAATCTTAAAACCATAATTCACTTTACATTAAAAGCTGCTTTATCCTTTAAAGTCTCTGTTTTATTTAGGTCAATCAGGGGCCTAGTAGTAACTAAATATGTGCAGGCTTTTTTTTTTTTTAAATTTAAAAATCAACCTTTCAGATTTAGGATCAATTTATTGGTTCCTTCAAGAACTCACGTTTTGTGATCAGTTTTGGAGTATTTAAGATGACTCTGAACTTCTACAACTGTTGTGCTTTGTGCTAGCAATTGAGTTTGTGTTGCTAAAAGATACCTCTTTCAATTTCTGCCTAAGGAAAGGGTTATGAAAAACGCTAAGAAAATAAGGAAAAAAGGAAGAAAATACTCGGATTAGGGCAGGAGTGAAGAAGGGGGAGGAGGAGGAAGCCCTAAAATGAAAGGCTATGGGGCAATGTGTCGCCAAAAATAAAAGTCAGATGAAATGAGAAATGCTACTGCAATGCACAGAGACATTTTGGAAAAGAAACGGAAACAGCCTTACCAACAGGCAAGTTTGGCTGGTACGGCCCAATCCTAAACTCATCCGGGACAAGAGGTTTCTCCTGGACACTCTTTGTTTCCTGCTCGCCCTGGGGGTCTGTGTTTTCCTGGGCGTTTTTCTCAGTATCCTGTGCTGTCGCAGCATCAGAAGCTTCAACACTTTCAGCCTTGGCGTTCTCTTCACTTTTCGTTCCGTTTTCTAACGTCTCACTCTCCTGCTCCGGCTCCTCAATCTTGTCCACCTTGATCTCTGCCAGGCTGTCCTCGTTCTTGCCCGCAGCCTTGGCAGCCTTGCGGAGCTTCTGGTGGTCGGAGTCCTCCTCATCGCCCACCTCGTCCAGGGTGACGAAGCCCTCCATGCTGCGTGGGAAGCCGCCCACGTAGCGCTGCGGGGACAACGGGGCCTGTCAGCTCAGCCTGCACCGCTCCCCTCACGCCCTCCCCAGCTTCACAACGGAGGTGTCTTCTCCAAACGCCTCCTACAAGAGCTGCCTCGCTCGCTCAAACTGCTACTCAAGGTTTAACCAGCTCTTTTTGTACTCCACTGCCCCAGAATCAAGGATTCCCTTTCACAAGGATTTCTTTTTTTTTGCTGTTACACCATAGCAACGTGGTTTCAAATTAAGAACAGAGCCAAAACCACTTAAATTCTGGAGATGAAAGTTCGTTTAACGTAAGTACCTTAAGTGAAAGTAATTTTGGAGTGCACAACTTTTGTTTCTATTTGAGAGTCTCCAAAGGTCCTTGAATTCATGGCCTGAATAAAACGTGAAACTTTACCAGAACTATTCTGTCCCCAGTCACCTGTAACTAATTATATGGAAGTTCATTAAAAATAATTAAAAGCTCTTTTCAACCAGCAGAAAGCTTAGAGCATCCACCAGAAAACCACCACTAAATACAAACAAAACCAAACAACACCCAACCCAAACCCACCAACCACCCAGACTGTGAAGGCCTCTGAAAATCCAAGTTTCAATAGAAGAGGGACTGTCTAAATTCTGAATTTTTGGAAATGCTCCCGTTGATATGGAGATATCACTATTCCACATACACAACAGCAACTGCAAGCAGGACTGAGGCAGCATTAGCTTTGTGAATGTGGGTCTTCAGGGAATGACGGTTACCATTCTGAAGGATCTGAAGCAATTTATCCCAGCTAATGTCCACATACTAATAAAGAACATGAAAAAAAACTGGGAAGTGCCATTTGCATGGCTGGTATCCATCTCAGCACCATTAGCCAGGTTCCTGACAAGGATCCCCCAAAACTGAAATCCATGCACATCTTATTCTTTGATTAGAACATACCTTTCTTGCAAAACAACATTCCAAGTAAACAAATTACTAAAACTTTGCACACTGCTGCACAGAACTAAGTATGATTAACAAAGCAGGTAGGACATAAAACCCACGAGAGCGTGGGATGATATGGTGAGACAAAGGAATTCACAGCAAGTAGCCTGTGACTGGAAACACCTTGAAACCAATTCTTTTCTTTCTCCAGTGGGAAAGGGGCCCTGGCTAACTGCACATGGCCCTACCTGCCTCTCAGTCTAAGGTGTAGCTGTACGTACAATTCTGTCCAAGCCCAGATTAGCCTCAAGTCCCCAGTACATTATTTTTTTAACATCATTTCTGGGCTCAAGGGTAAGTACACACAGTTCTCTGAGAAAGTGCTCAGAACACAGTTCCTGGCTAAGTATTAGTCAAAAAAGGGGTGAAGAAAAAAGCAAGCAACAAGGGTAGAAGCCCACAAGTTAAAGGCTTCTGTCAAAACAGAACCAGGGATTTATAACTGAATCCACGTGCAAGTTACATCCAGTGAGATCTTCCATTTAATTCACAGGAGCTTTAACACCTGCTCCTCTCCAGACAGGTGTTTTAAAGACCCACAGAGGAAGGTCTGCAACAGAATGTGCATGGTGTGCTACCTAAGTTAGACTGGGCTTCCCCTACTCAGCACCTCAGTGTGTGAATTACCTTTTTAAGTTTTTTCTTGGCTGCTGGAGTGGCTGCAACATTCCCCTCAGTTTTTACAGCTGCATCATCAGGTGTGTCCTTTTTTTCCTCAGTAGTAACATCAGCTAAATTGGCAACATCTGCATCCTCTCCAGCTGAGCTGCCACTTTCTAACAGTGCTGCCGCCTCCTCCTCGTCCACCAGCAGCTCATCTTCAGACTCCAGGAGTAAACTGGGCTCATCTTGCTCTGCCTGTTCCCCACTTTTGGCACCTGAAGGCTCAGCAGCATCTTCCTGTTTCTCCTCTTTTGCTTTTTCTTCTGCATTGCCACTTTCAGGTTTCTGAGCAGGTTCTGTTTTGGACTTCTTATCACTGGGAGGATCTTTGCTGTCTGGGGAATATGTTCTCTTTCTGTAAAGAACAAAGAACATTGCTGCCTGTAAAACTGGAAAGAGCCCAGAAATTACTGGAGAAAGAGTTCATGTTTCTTTAGACAAGCCTGGAAACTATTGTGTTTCAATTCAGAAAATGGAAGGCTGAGGGAAAGCCTGAAGGACATCATTTTTCAAACGCACAAAAGGCTGCTCCAAGGAGAAATTATCCTTACAAGACAGGACAACTGCTTGTGGGCTTAAATTGCAGGAATACAAGGCTAATTAGGGACTGCAAAGGATTTCCTGAGGAGCCTGAAGAGGCTGTGAAATCTCCATCATTAGAGGAAGAGGGTGGGTAGCATATTTGAAACAGTTCATCTCTGGGCACAACCACCAACCATTTGATCTCAAAGCTTGCCTGACTCTTTTATATTGTTTCTATACTCTGAAATAGGTATTTTCATATTTCTTTTAAAAAACAGCATGCTTTAACAATGGGAAATTACCTGGTTTTATCCTTTTTCAGCAGTTCAACTCCTTTGTTGGGAATCTAAAATAAAATTTTAAAAAATCTGTGAGTCACAGCACACTATGACTTACAGAACTGCTGCAGCATTAATTCAGACCAGAATCCAATCCACCCAAGTGCTTCCAGCTACATTAACCCCCAGGAACCCTGCCCCTGCCACCCACCAACTCATCAGTAAACCTTTATTTCATGTCAGACGGGATCTGACCAACCTGGAAATCCCTTGCCCTTATTCACAGTAATTATTCAATACAAAACAAATGGGATATCCTGCTCCAGAAAATTCATATACAATTCCTGGTTTGTTCATGAAGCAATAGCATGGAGTGCAGGCACTGGCACAGATCAGTCCTAAGCTGTACTTTTCTCTCTGTCATTAGTAGAAAACCTTTAGCAGAGTCTCACCATAAGAACTACTGAACAAAAAATGTCACTTGTAGGCAGTAACAAGGAAATCTACTCAAATTGCCACTAAGTGCTCATTTTGCTGTGCTACCATGCGCAACAGTAAGATTTCCTCATGCTCCAAAACAAAGCTGATGTTTCTAGGAGACAGCCTAACAGTTCAGATTTTTCCTGCTTTTATTAACACAGGATTTTATTATTATCACAGAATATTCTTAGTTGGAAGGGACCCATAAGGATCTTCAAGTCCAGCTGTTCAGTGAACAGCACAAAAAGGTTGAACCCACAACCTCAGCACTATCAACACCATGCTCTGACCAGCTGAGCTCAGCTCAGTTTTCTATCTACTGTCCCAGTCTGATGAAGAAACACTTAGAATTTCATGAATATTATCCCTGATGTTATGTAAAAAACCCCTTCAGTCAACCTTTCCCTCCTTCATATGAGGCAGAGGTGCAGTTGTGATATATTTTAAGTTTTCACAAACCTTCATTTTCAAGAAGAAGAAGAAAAAAAAAGGATCCCACATTAGAGAATGCTTGAAATGGAGTTATTTTCAATAAAATCTACATAATTTACTCTAAAATCTGAATTATAGTAACTGTTTGGGTTTTGTTTAATCTGAAAGGAATTAATTTAATCTGAAATGAAAATCATTTAGCTTGTCCTCACAACACCACACTCATGCCAAGTAACTGCTCTTGAGGAGGCAGAAATTATTAAAGCCAACTGTTCAATTTTACTGGCAACACTGAGTTTTCAATAAGCAATGGCTGCCACCTACTTGCTTTCGCATCTTCAACTACAATTAAAAAAGTGAAAACATTCCTTACCCTTAACACCAGTTTCTTGTACTTCTCAGATAAATCCACTTTCACACATCTACCTTGGAACCAAAGTGCTTTGTTGGCACAATGCTCAACCATGGCCAAAGCATCTTCTCTGGTCTCCATCTCAATAAAGGCCTGAAAAGACAAAAGCACACATTAAAAAGGACTCTGAAACACACAACACTCTTCCAGCCAAAGTTATTTAACTTAAAACACAGCATTTCCAAATACTGAAACAAAATTATGAGGTTCAACTACATCCATCCTCACCAAACATTCACCCAAGTGCTCTACAAACCCCAGCTTTTCAATTCAGAACATCTGCCCCAGAGACAGTTTTGAAATTAAACAGGTATTTAAATAATCTGCCAAGAAAGTCACCATAAAGTAACATATGATTTAAACAAAAAAGCATCAGGACAATGAAACTCTTATTTAGTGCTTATGTACCTGGGAATTTCAGGGGAGCTGTGAGACTACCTCAGTATGTTATTTTAGTTTTTTAGAGAAGCCTGAAACGGAAAGGCAGCAAGTGCTGCTCCTCCAGCTTTGTGAGGAGATCCTCTTGGGAACAAGCCTATGGCACACTAAGGTTGCTTTAAACAAACACATCTGGGTTGGAGTATCTTTGCCAAAAAACTGAAAGCTGTTTCAGCAGCCAACTTAGACAGCAAAGGGATTTTGTTTTTCCAGTGAAATAAGGTCAGGGAGGACTTCCTAGAGGTCATGCAATAGTCTAGTAATTTTTCACTTCTCAGGTTGGCATTAGGGGATTCAGGCACCCATCTCTTGGAAAAAATAGTGGAACTTCCTTTTTTACTCAAGGGAGCAATGAACTGGGACAGTAAAGCTTAAAAAAAATTAGAGCTAAATAGTTTAAACTCCTGTGTATTTATAGAAATCACATCCATGCATATCCAAAGCATTTCACTATATGCAGGCAATGGTCTGCCTTCAAACCTTTCTTTTCCAAGCTAGACAAGTACTGCAGGACCGCTTTTGTTTAGTTTTAAAGAATGAAAAATAAAGGGTAAATAAAAGAAAATATGTAACAGCCGACTATATTTATGTTTCATAGGTAATGGGTTTTCAGCCCTAAAAACACAGTCCCAAGGCTCCACAAAATCTGCATAATCAAATAATTAAGCCTCCACGCTAAAATACCTTCTTTCTGTTTTTAAAGCAGCTCATACCCAAGAGACATTTCATAGGAAGCTCCAAAGCAAACCCCTGCCTAGATAGACCGTGGGTCACTTCAAAACCCATGCCAGAGCAGAAAGTCTACACACACCCCAGCTGAAGGTGTAACTTCTTCCCAATTAAAACCCCATGCAAACCCTCCCCCAAGGGTGTTCCCCTGCAGTCACCTGGCTTTTCATTCTCATCAGGATGTAGTTCTTGATCTTCCCATAGGGCTCAGCCAGTTTGAGCACAGCATTGTCAGAGTAGCCTGAGTGGGGCAAGTTGCTCAGGTGGATCACACGACCAAGTTCTGGTTTTGGTGGCTCAGTCTTTTGGTCAGGTTTACCCTCAGGTTTCTAAGATTAAAAGGAAAAGACATTTTTTAAGACTTATATATAAAATATACATGGGTGACTGTCCCTTGATTAATTTGATGCACTGAAAAGTACAGAAATTAAGAATAACTTAAATGAAGCAGCCTCATAACACTTACTGCCTCAGATTAAAATAAGGCAATGCTAAAAAAAGCAGAAGTGTTTTACCTTTATTCTCTTGTATTTCTGTGACAAGTGGACTCTGACTGGTTTACCAAACACCAGGGCAGGTGTTGTCGAATAATATTCGACTGCAGCCTGGGCATCTTCAGTGGTTGACATTTCAATAAATGCCTGAAATCATACAACATCAAATTAAGTGCTGCTCTTTCAGGAATCTAAATTTTTTTTTTTCAAATTTTCAAGCTCTTCCATGCTTCCTTTTAAAAATAACTGCATCAGAAATGGAAACTGCTTTTTGGTTAGATGAACTGACCTGCAGAATTTGGCACGAATTTCAGATGCTTTATTTAGGGGCACAAACAGAACTATTTTGTTTGTTTACATTCCACCTAGATTTGTATTCAAAACATTCAACTGCTTCCCGCTTTTCCCACTTCTATGGTATTGCTTTTTCTCACACTTCAAAGTAGAACACACTCCATAATACAAACTAAGACCAAGTGAGTTTTCAGATAGTTTTAAAACAAGAGCAGAACGTGGCATTGTTGAGAAAGCAACAAGCAACCAGCCAGGAGGATTTTTCAATATTTAAGTGCAAACACAGAAGGGCAGCATTTCTGGAAACACTCCTCCTTTCCCACATGACCCTGATGTGGCATCCCACTGGGTGGCTGAGCAAGCCCTTTTCCAAAAGCAAAGCTCAGTGACAGAAGCCCACCAGAGACAGCAGCCAGCCCCACCAGCAGTGCCCTGGGACCCAATCTCACCTCATTGATTTTGTTCAGAATCAGGTGATTTGTGATTATCCCAAAGGGTTCAACGAGCTGAAGCAGCTGATATCTCAGGTTCTTTCCCCTCTGGAAATCCATGATGTGCACAACTCTGCTTGTTTCCTGTTGAAGACAAAGCACATGCATGCAGCATGAAAAAACTTATGCACCAGCAAACCTAAGGTCTGCCAAGGCTCTGCTCTATAACAGTTTAAAGTTTTACAATATTTTTATATCTATCTTCACTAGTGACTAAAACAAGATGCATCCAGAAAAGGCACAGAATTTCTACAGATTTCCAGAGCAAAACGCCTGCCATGCCAAAGCTGCCTTTCCTTAAGTTCACATCCTGCAGTTTCATCATGAAGAGAATGTCTAAAGAAGTTCTGTACAGTTTTGGAATAAATGTTTTGTAGAGTACTCGACACAACAAACTCCCAATCTCATGCCAAAGCTTCAGTACTTCCACACAAATTCCAAAGTCTCACTTCTAAAGACAATAAATTCATTTAAAAAACCAAGCAACCAAAACCCACACCCTTAAGAAAGCACAGAAAAATTATACAACAAAAATGTGAGTTAAAAAAAAATAAATTTCAATACTAACCACTCTGCCCTTCTGCATGTGTCTGGGTCCTTGCATATTTCCATTTCCAGCTCCTTTAAGAAATTAGAAGAACGAACAAGCTTAGTTCAACCTGTAAGACTGGGATTAACATGTCTCATCATGAGTTCTTAAAAGATATGTCACTTGTAGTACCACACTGAGATCAAGTTCTAAAAACTAATTATATCATTGCACTCTAAAAAGGCTTTTTATTTATTTCAGAGCTCTTGTAACTTGGGGTCCCCATTCCTGCTCCTCTTCACTCTAACATTAGAGAAAGAGCTGCATTTATTGCTCTTCAGGAATAGCAGAGTAAGTACAGCCCACTGGAAAAAGCAAATCTCCTGTTTTAAATAAGGTCTGGCAGAGGAAAACATCTCTGTACACAAAGGACGTGAGGTTTCTTTATCTAAGACACTCTTTTTACAACTGAGGGTTTAGGTTCTAAAACATCACCAGTTCAATCACAATACCCATTAAAAAACAATCAAACAGACAAAAAACACCACAAAACCAAACACAAACAAAACCCCCTTTCAAACAGTATGGCCTATAGTTAAATCTGAGATATTCTGAAAAATTAACAGTGTTATTTTAATATAATTAAGTATGAAGGCACCTATCATCTAAAAAGTGTCTAAAATACTTGTATTGTGTCAGGATATCCAGGTAAATTAATTAGTTTTGCTCTTTTAGTCATTTGAACTATCTAAAAGGTAGGAAGTAAGAGCATCAGGCAAGAATCTGATTCTTAGCCTCTTTTTCTGAGAGGAAGAGGCTTGCATCATCCATCTTCCCACTTCTCACTTGCTACTCCAAATTTATTTCTCAAATTCACTTAAGACTAAAATAGGGGGGAAAAACATTTAGGACACTGAATTCTTACAAGTTTCACTCAGAAAACTCCACCAACATGTAGCTACTCAGAAGACAGATATGAAAACCTCCTACACCGGGAAAAAAAAATCCAAGTGCTAAACATATGTAGATTAACTTCAGTTAAAAATAACCACCCATAGGGGGTTGGCAGCTGGCAGAAAGGTGGAGTGTAGGAACTCAGTACCCATCTTTAGTCCCTCTCTGGCCAAAGTATTTTAGTTTTAAGTGCTGAGAAAAGCATTTGCCTTTGATGTTTTACAACACTGGTAACAAATTAAAGCAAGAGTAAAAAAAAACCAAAAAACCAAGAAAATAAGCCTAGTGAAGGCAGGTGCCTTCTGGGGTTACCTCTGGGCCCAACAGGAGGTCCTCCAAGGTGGAATGGAGGTGGTGGTGGTCCCAAAATTCCTGGTGCAGGGTTTGTAGATTGCTGCAACATAAAGGGATCACCCCTAGAAAGAGGAGAAAACACACTGTTATTTTAAACCAAGAAACTGTGAAGCTTTCATTCACAAAACACCCTAATTTTTGCAGAGCTTCTAGGCAGGCAACTGAGGCTACTTTTACTGCTGCCTTTCAGCTGGAAAACAAAGGGAGGAATCCACCTGAACCAAAGGAAGTGTGCTGTTTCACATAAAATATTAGTAATGTGCTCTGCTTCAAAAAATTATAAATACTTCAAAATTAATTACTACTTACATTCCATGTCCTGAATCACTGTCAGGATTCCATTCTGGGTATCTTAAAAGAAACAAAATTAAAAGAAAATGTGAGAAAAATGCAATCTCCTCTAGCTGTGCAACACTTTTCACACTGGCAGCGATACCTGGAGGTGTAACACAGCTGCAGCACAGGCAACACTCCAGGCCCAGTGCCAGAGCCAGGAGCAGCACTGACAGAAATGCTGCTCTGCAGGACAAACTCCCTACTCTGTTTGCAGAACTGCTGGTTTTACGACAAAAATGTACAAGTTGGTATCAGT
The DNA here is from genome assembly GCA_013397195.1 of Hylia prasina. NCBI lineage: Eukaryota > Metazoa > Chordata > Aves > Passeriformes > Sylviidae > Hylia > Hylia prasina. The sequence goes on along the minus strand of VYXD01008190.1, from coordinate 1,025,215 downwards.
AACTACCATTACAACAGATAAGATCACAACTCAACTGCTAAGTTCCAGCTGTTACATATACATCAGTAGGATTCCAAAGCTATGAAGCAGGATCCCTTTTTGTCCTGAAGATGCTCCAAGTTGTTTTTATTCCCTCCAAGGCACAGTGTTTTCTAAACCTGCTTTGTGCAAGTTATTTAGAATCAGGGGACATCCTGAGCTGGAAGGGACCCACAAGGATCATCCAGTCCAACTCCTGGCCCTGCACAGGACAGCCAAGAATGCCAGGCTCTCCCAGGCTGGTGCTGTGCCCAGGCTGAGCCCTCCTCCCCAGTTACTGTACTTCCAGTTCATACATTTCCAGCAGCAGCTGACAGCGGCGGCTGTGAGTCGCTCCATTGATGTGATGGTTCCACTCCTGCAGCAAAGTAAACAAGGCACAATTAGCAGCCACACACGGGAGTCCTTCCACAACGTCAGGCCTACAGCACAGTGTCTCCTCTCTAAGCTGCAGTTGTGCAGATCCATAGAGAATGGAATCTGTTTGTGATGCTTGGAGGAGACACTGACACTGGACCTTCCTCCTCCCTGCTAACCTGGCTGAAAAGGTGTCTGATGGGAATGGGGCTGCTCCTGCCTCAGAGTGCAAAGCTCCCTGGAAAACTCCAGCCCAGGCACAGAGAGCCATGGCAGCCTTTGGAATTGAAGGCTGTTTGTTTGTCTTGAGGCATTTCAGAATTTCCTCTACTCTGCTTCATTCCTCAGACTTCTATAGATTAATATGAAGTAAACACTCCAATTTTTAGAACCATAAAGAGGCCAAGAAATTGCACGGAATTCAGAAAGGAAAGACTAAAAGAAATCTAAGTGCATAGCTAGGACAAACTAGAAGTATACAGGTGAAATATAAAATATATCACCACTTGAGGGGAATAATAAAGGAAAAAAACAGATCTAAATCAAGATGGTACAAAGGAGTAATAAAGAAATCAAATCAAACCATCCAGGTAGAACTCCTCCTGGTTCTGGTTTTAGCACTTGAAAGGAATGAGGCATTTCTACTTTTTCTCTACACAGTTTAACTACAAAGGGAGTTATTTATTTTAGTGCCTGATCTCTGTATCTTTGTATTCTTAGAAGAGCACAAGTCTGTGCTTTATTGGCATTTGTGGAGTAACACAAGCTCTGGAGTTTCCCTGCTGCACATCTGGGAGCCACAGCCTGACCTTCACTCTGCTGGTCCTCAGGGAGGAAAGGGACCAGCAGAGATAAACAGCAGAGTCATTCAAGGACCTGGGGGCTGCAGGTTTTCTCCAACTGAAAGGTTTTTCTTATCAGCCACGTTTTCAACTATGAAAACTAAGTGCAATGGCAACTGCTCTGTGTGGCTCTTCTTACACGTCTGTTTCTGCTCAGCATCCACAAAGGATTTTTGCCTAATCCCTCACCTTTGCAGATTTTTGTCTCTACCACACTCCAGCCATCCTGGACACAATGGGACACTCCCAAGGCTCACTACAGTGTTTCCATGTGTTAAATGCCTACCCTGCACTTCCTTCAAAGGAGAAAAATCTGGATTTGAAGTATCTCAAAGTACTACAATATTGCTCCATTATGCTCCTGACATGGAGCAAGATGAAGTCATCCCATTTATCAAGATGTAAAATGAGAGCACCACTTTTTCTTGTTAACTGCACAAGATGTAAGCTCTGCAACTATAAATAGGCTGGCAATTAGGATGAAATATACCCACCAAAAAAAATATCTATCAACCATTCAATATGAAGTTTCTTCAGTTCAACATTTGCTAACAAGTCTTAGCATTACACTCTAGAAATAGTCCTTTAATCCCCAAACCCCTCTAAATTTGGGGGCACAGTCAGTAAAGCCTCAGTAGCTGGTTCTGCCAGACATAACATGCTTTGAGTATGTCTCAACATAAAACTGATGTAGAAGTTATCTGCAAACTACAGGTAAAGTTCAGGAGATTTAATTCTCATTCCAATGCTTTTAAACTGGCAAAAAAAGGGGATGTGATTATAACTTCAGATTTTTCTTGTCCCCCAGGGAACAATGGTAGCTCATCTACATGAGCTTTTTACACAGTTCTTAATCTGGACTCCCTGCCTGTGCCCAGGGTTTTGGGACCCCATGTTATTTGTATTTACAGGAACTCATTAACACAAAGGCCCCAAGTTAAGTGAGAGAAAACCTGAACTAAGTTTCTGAAAACCCAGATTCCCCTTTGGCTCGGCTGATGCACGCCAGAGGACACGCTGTTCCTCAGAAAATGAGGCCACACTCGAGCACCTAATTTTCGCCAGCCCTCTCTCAGGGCCACAGCCAGGTTCTGTCCCTGAGATACACCAGGTTCAAGTGTTTCACCTCCAAATTCATCTGTTTGGGTGGCACCAGCCTTTGTCTCTGGCAGGAAAACACTCCCTCCACGTCTAACACCTCATCCCCTGATAAAGGGATCAGGACTCACAAAATGCCTGAAGTAACTGGGGCACAATTTACTTCACAGACAGAAAAGAAACTTGGTCTTAAAATATACACACATCAAATTAAAGAAGCAATTAAGAACATCACTAAAATTAAAAAAACACCAGAAGATTAATCTGCTAATTTAAGTTACACTAAGGATGTTTAACACCTTGCTTGCACTTAAAATATACATGGCTTGATCAAACACTTTTTAAAATCTCTGATATTTTTATTTGGAGGTGGGGAAAATGAGATTTTGTTACTACAGTAATAAATTTACATAGTCCCAGCTATGAAAAGCATTCCCTTTCTGCTTTCCATAAATTTTGGTTCAAATCAGATCACTTTAAAAGTTATGTTTTACTTGATTTGACTTTCTGGGAGACACAAAATAAGGAATTCTGTAATGGTTGGGTATGCAAAGCAGAGGAAAGAAGGAGAGAAAGAGAAAAATTCTTGTGGTGACATGATTTCTGAAATCAGAAATAAAGCTCCAGCTTGGGTCATAAGAACCAGATGATCCAATCACAAATATTTCATTGTGTACTAGCAGTTTTAAAGTGAAAGTATATTCCTAAAAAAAAAAAATAATAAGTTTTGCATGTTGCAGAAGAGGTCAGCCACTTAGGTTATGCTGTTAAAAGAATTTGGTATTTCTCATACCTGGAAAGGTATTTCCATGTGGATATCCTTTCATTACATCTGCACTCCAAAGCACACTAAGAGCCACCAGCCTTTAAAATAAAGAGCTAAAAAGACCCCTACTTACAGGATTACTGGTTGCCATCTTCAAGGGCCTCAGAAGTTAAATGTTTTCAATCTAACCAAATGAAGTCCTTCTACAGAACTGAGCATGGCAGCTAAACTGTTAACACTTAAAACTTTAGTGAAAATAAACGTCAAATACAGGAGACAAGAAACCTGGATTACTGTATTTTATATAAAAAGTGATTAAAGCAACACAAGTTCATAAACTGTCAGATCAGGTGGAGCCATACAGCGTGTGCTCTAGAAGTGGTTTGATCCTTTCCTTGCAGGGACAGAATAAATTCTTGTGTTTCAAAAAGATCAGATGTACAGAACAGCACTTTTTGAGAGGTAACTGTAAAGAAACGGTTAGTAACAGCAATTCCACATTGTATCAATATCACAGTAATAGCACGTATTACGTTTTCAATTGAGGGCCTTCAAGCTAATTAGCCACTAATTGTGACAAGAGGGGCACTGTATTAGCCAATTAGCCAATTCAATTGCCTAGCATACTGGAAATCAGCAAGATGAGTACATTGGAAAAGGTGCAAGTGAGAAGGCTCTGGAAACACCATGTGAATCACGTTGAGTAACCTGCTCCCTTTGCAGAGCTGCCCTAGGCGTGGATAACTAAGAGGGAAGTCTCAGCATCACCGAACACACCCGAAGATCCACTCTACTCGTGAGCCAAGTAAAGAACACTGCTAGGAACACAGAGCAGGACACTGCAACAGCAGACTGATTGCTCGGAGAGTCTACAGGGATAGATGCAACATGTGACAATAAAAAGTGAGTCTGAAGTGTTCTAAGAAAGTTGTGAAAAAAGGAGAAAAATGACGACAAATTTCAGCCATAGTATGAGATAGAGTGTTAAAGTGAAATTAAAAAGGCAAGAATGAGCTAATCTAAAATGTGGTTTTTACTTTTGCAAATAAGTTCCAGGGCTCTACATTAACTCTTTCCCTCTGGACAGGGAAAAAGCAGAACTGTGCAAGAATGCATCTTAACTACATATAAATCAGCAATCAAGACAGATGTGGAGGAGAGCTGAAACTAGCTTCCAGAATGGCACAGTAGATACACTGCAAAAAAACCCCAAACCAACAAAAAAATACCAAAACCCACCCCAAAACTGCTTGAATGCCAGATGTTTGTGGTTAAGAGAACATGTAGATGTAAAATATAAACAAGATATCCCAGTAGATGATAGCTGTTTGACTTGAAGTTAAGCAATCTGGGCAAATAAAATACATTAATGTAAAGCCCTGGTTTACAATGTTTGTCAACAATTACCTTGCAAATAAACCAAGTGCCTTTTTCACTCTCAAACCAACTTTCAGATCATTCCAAAAGCAACCAGGCCATAGAAATAATTAAAGAAATAGGTAAAAACAGAACAGATACTACAACGTAAAGGAAAATAGAAGTATCTGGTGCATAACTCACCTTATTAGAATGAACTGGCATATCACATATAGAGCACAGATGGGGATAACCCTTCGGTAAGAATCCATGGAAGTCTTCAATATTGCTATTTGGAGGAGCACCTCTCTTTTTCTCAAAGAGAGATCTCTCTGGACCAGGACCACGACCCATTCTGTCATACTCACTGTCAAATTTATGATAGTTATGCGAAGTCTCACCATAAAAAGATTCATCCCTACACCTTTCTCCATCTCTCAATCTGTCATCTTCATAATCCATTCTGTCATAATAACCAGATTCTTGAGAACGACTTCCATGGTCATAGTCAACCACTGGGTTGAGACTAGGACCACGATCATCAAAGCTATCTCTTCTAAAATGCCTTTTTTCTTCCCAATCATCCCTAGGTACTCTGTATGGTGGTTCTCGTGTGGATGATCTGCCATCTCTACCATAACCTTCTTCAGCTCTCCTCCTTTTAAGTTGTAGAAGGATCTGAGGCAAGTTTTCAGGAGTGATCTTGTCCTCGGGATAGCGACTCAGTTCATCTAAGTCTCTAGCAGACAGACCAAAGCTGGCCAAAATGTTTGTGGCCTGGTCTGCATCTCCACGGTGCTGAGAAGACAAAGGGAGCGGACCTCTACTTCCAATGTTAAATATAGACTGCAAATTATGGGAAGAGGTACTACCAGAAGACAGTGCACTATGAGATCCTTGTTGGTTCAATGAAGAACTCATTCCAAGATTCATTAAGCTAGCAAGGCGTGCAGTACCCTGGTTCATCCTTCCAAGAGATGCTGGCATATTTAAAGACTGGGTAGCAGCAGCAAGAAGGCCTATTCCTGCAGAGAGGTCACGCCCATGACCTTGTGAATCCCTACTCAGAGATGACTGCTGGAATGACTTGGACATTGTAGAACTACAGCTCGTCTACTTTATGGATCAAAAAAAATTCTTTTTGGTTTTTTTTTTTTTTAAGATGGCTGCAAAGAGAGCTCACACTAGAAAGCTAGGCAAACTTCACTTCAAAAACGGTAACGCCAAGAAAGAGGATCAATAATGACTGCAGATCTTCTTCAAGCTGAGAAACACCAGACAATTCTGTAGAAAAACAAGCAGTTTTAGTCATAAATCCCTTTAAACAGATGCAGTTTTAAACTTATGCATCATGTTGATCTAAAAAAACATTAAAGATCTCAATCTTACAAGGCTTTTATCACATAACAGATTCAAGAGGTACCCAGAACCTACATATATTATTGCAGATAAAAATACAGTAGTGTTTCCTAGATATACTACTCTTCCACAAAAAAGCTACTTTCACGCTGAAGGAAAGTGAATTGCAGAAGTTTGTGATGTTTGAAAGCATCTATAAAGTTTACTGACATGTAAGCCTTGATCTCTGGTTAATGGCTTTGTTTATACCCTACATTACTGTACTGTGTCTGTGAGAAGAACACAAAAATCTTAGGCCCATAGAATCCAAGATGACTTTGGCATATAACACATATTTGAAAACGAAACCTGTACCACCACAGAACAGGACGAAAGGAAGTTAAAAGTAACTGAAGTTTGGGCAAAAAGTTTCTGCTATAAGATCTGTAAATAAGACCAAACATAATATTCAATCTTTATGCAGTAAAATTCCAATTACTGATGTGAAGACAGATGTGAACAAGAAAAACAAGTTTTACATTTTGCAGGAAGTAAACAAGACCTCTTGTTCCAATTGCAGTTACAATGCTAACAGCATTTCCGAAGGGATTCTTTAATCTGTTACATGGCAGCTGTGACATCAGCCTGTACTCTCAGACCTCAAACTAAACAAGGTCAGGCTTAGTGCTGGGATGGGAGACCCAAGGAAAACCCTGCTCCTGCACGAAGAGACCCCAGTGAGTCAGGAGATGGCACCACATCCCAGCAGCCCTGCCCACCTGGGGCTGGCACTGACACCGTGATCACCTGTGGGAGTTAAAGATCCTAAAACAGTGCTCACAAGAGAGAGATGACTCTTTAGTGTCCCACTAAAATACCAACCTAGCACTCCAATAGTTGGTTCAACTGCGTTTACACAAAGTTTTAACTAAGCAGTCTATCAATATCCACAGTATGCTGCAATGAATATATTTCATAAAATATTCTTTTAAGGCAGAGCAGAAATAACTGTAATACTTCACTCCATCCTCCTCCAGCCTTGGGACACATACACAAAGTTTAAAACAGTTCAACACATGTGAAAATATTCCAGCTGGAATAATCTATTCTTGGGCCCCTGATGCTGCAAAGCCCTTTCCAGCGTGGGCAGAGCAGTTCTGCTTCTCCAGCACTGCCACTGAGGAGCACATCAAACACACTGGGCACAGAAACAGGCACAGGCTGCACAGCTGCAAATGAAGTCAGCTCCCAAGAGAACAGGTACGTCTGGGGAGGAATGGAAAGGACAAAATGAAAGCAAGGACTTTTCCTTGAAGAGACCCGTTCTGCAGAAGGCAATGGCTCTTGTACTGGAAACAGAAGGGGAAATGTCAAGGTTAGAGGTCTCTATCACCACTGCCTGCTCAATCCACAGTTTGTTCCAACAGTGCACAAAGCTGAAAAACACTTGGGTTTTCTTTCTCAGTAGCAGCATGTTACAAAATTATGCATTTATGTAAAAAAAAAAAAATTCCCTGAAAAATACACAAAATACAGGGCACTCACACAACTCCACCTTTGCAAAAGTAACTCCTTTATACAATTTGCTACATTCTGTTATCGATGCATCTGAACTAGTTTCAGCTACATTCTTAAGAGTCACATATGCTGGAGTCATTTAAAGGAAGCTTAACTATGTGACATTTGTTGAGATTAAGAGATAGAGAAACATGGGCATGAAAGTAAGTTTGAAAGTTCTCAGGCAGAAGACAGAAAAACACTGCAGAAAGCTTCAGAGGAAAACAGTAACACAAGAACACAGTGGGAGCTTACCAGGCAAAGTCTAAGGGCGGTGTTCCAGAAAAATGCCAGACTGGAGGACACCTGAACAGAAAGCACTGAAGAACTATATTGTAAAAATCAAGACTCTTTTCAGTTCAGAGAGGAACTCTAATATTCACCTGGGTACCATGCTTTTATCTTACATTCATTCAGTATTCTTCAAAGTACTTTTGTGACAATTTTACAAGTTAATCCTTACTCCTTCCACTTTCACACCTAAATTTCCTCCTAGTTCATTCATACACTTGCAGAAGGATTTGAGGCTGAACTTACTGGGTTCTTCATAAGATCAGGTATTCCAGAGGGCTTTCTGAGCCTGACCCTGCAGCAATCCCACAGATACCTCTGTGGTCGGGACAGGCTCGCTGTGTCCTGCTGTGAGTGCAAGGACCCACAGTATTCAAGTTTTCACTAAATCAGGAAAGCTCTCCACTTTTCAAAACACCCTTTATTTGGACAAATGCCCCCTAATCCTCTTGTCACAGCTGTCAACTGGCAGTTCATTGTGTGCTTCTGCAGAGATCAGCAGGGAACAAACCCCATGGCACCCCGGCCTGGCCGGACCAGGGCTGCAGGAGCCGATGGTGCCACGGTGAGACCCCACACCAGAGCTTTACAGAACCACACCCAGCCCCTGCAGCTGCAAACACCCAGGGAAGGGGCAAAGGGGAAAATAAAAATAGGAAAGATGGGAGAAAAAGCAAGACAAAGACACAGAGAGGGACAATCTTATGGAAAAGCATGAAGTGGGACAGTAAGACAAGTGTACGATGAAGACAGCACACACTGGCAGTTGGTGCTAGTCAGGTAATGCCCTACACCCAATTAGGTACTGAGTACTGAAATTAACAAGTTTGCATCTCCTCAAAAGACCACTAATTATCACACCACTCATCTCTCAACTCTTCTGCACCCCCCTTCAATCCAAGCCCACCCTTTAAGACAACAGGAAGAGGTGTGGGAAGAGCTCTACCCTCACATCAAAGGATGTTTAACTTCCACAGGGTCAGGTTTAAGGTGATCCTAAGGCAGCACCTCCTGTGCTGAGGATTCCATGCCAGTATCTGCTAGAGACAGGTTCCCGTGGAGCAGGGTCAGCTTTTGAGAGAGGTGCCATCAGCTGAGTCACAGCAACAAGACGGGCAGGACTGAACAGAGCTGCCTGGAGAGCCAGACATGAGTTAGTTGCAAGTGTTACACTAATTGTTCTCCATGTCATTTCAGCTACACTGGGAACAGACAGGCTTTCAGAGACACATTTTTAAAGATCTGTGGACAGAAATTTGGCCATATTAAGATTTGAAAATATATAATATCAAGTAATCTTGAAATAAGTTGAAAGTCAAAATGTTATTAGATTTCCAGACAAATCCAGACAACGAAAACAAATTTGTATCTACAAGTTGCAAAAGAGTTTTCTGTAAAGGCAGACAACAAAAATAAGGAATTTTAATCCTACAGAGTACACTGTTATCAGAGCCCAAAATGAGGCTGATTTTCATATACTATAGAAGGTTTTTCTCTTAGTGTAAAACTGAACATATCTTTTCAATAAGGCTTACAGAACTCTTGCTCCAATATTAAGTTTGATGTGAGAACAGTTTGATTCGGTGAATTCTTGGAATATACTGACCATGCTGAATACAATAACCTCAGCCTGTCACCTTTTATGGAACACAAATAGGCTGAAAGTAAGTCCCCAGCTCCCTGTTCCTTCTGCCACTCAGGGGGTTTTAACCTATACATAGTTACTATAATTTTAATGTTAATCTTGTTCTTAGAACAACTCATCTTTTACCCATTCCTCTTTCACTATTTACAGAAAAAAAATCTTAAAAATGAAAAAGAACTGTTTTCACTTTCTAGTCAGTTTCACTTCAAAACACATTGAATTAGAACAAGTAAATTCAGTTATGGTGAAAACATGAAATTATCTACAAGCTGAAAAGCACACCCTCATTTTGCACACAATGCTTTTGCAGACCACACACCCTTGGGAAAAAAGTATCACAGAAGTTTTTGGAAGTCTGCTCTTTGGATAAACATCTACAGGTCTTCCTCCTCTTCCTCTCTTACACGTGGTACTCAGTGTGGCAATCCCTTCTGCCACGGGAGAATTATTCTGCTTCTTGGAAAAACTGGCTCCAGCACACCATGGCAAAAAGGGTTATCGAGGGAAGAGATCTGACTTTGGAAAGGGCAGCTCCCCATGCTGCTCTGAGAATTAATGGTAGCAAAACCAAGAACTTGCAAGGAAATCAGAAGCAGATGTTATCTAGTTGCTGAATGACCAAGTACAATGAATTTCAAATCTAAGGGATTAACTTCTGGACAATACAGAAAAGGCCACTGTCTTTCCAAAGGCAAAGGAGGAATTGCCCAGCAGCCTTAAAGAGATGCAGATTCTCATTCACTTCAGCTCCCAATACTCAGAGTGGTTATTCAGTATTGCTGTTGCACGCCCAAGAAAAGCACTGCTCTTGTTCAAGTCACCTCCAAGGTCACACCTCAGAACCTCCAGGAGCACCTGGCACACAGGACTCACACTTTCTCTGGGCACAGACTAACCAGTCTGTTCCAGGCACAACAACTGCAGGAGTTTCAGTCCTAGGATTATGTTTAGCTCCATCCCAGGGACTTCCTTGATCAGCGGAACACAAAATAATCTGAGAGCTGAAGTGACTGTAACAGGACTGCTTGAGAACAGGGAAGTGTGACATCTGAGCAGGCAGATTTACAAATGGGGAATTAAAATGACCCATTTTAATTATCAATCAAGAATCCTAAAAGGACTTTAGGAATCAAGAATCTTAAAAGGACTTACAGTTTCCAACATATGAATGCAAAAAGGAACACAAAAGAGGCTCATTTCCTATTTCTGCTCATTATATAATTTAATATATTCAACCAGGCCTCTTTTGTAACAGGTGCATTTAAAAAGTGCATTTATTCCTTTACAGAAACAGAAGTGGAAAAAAAAAGATTTAAGGAACAGTAGAGAGGAAAGGGAAAGAATTAACACCCAGAAACAACAGGTAACTGCTGTCACTGACCATACCACAAACACCTGTGTGGCTTCCAGCCACTCCCTGCTACTGCTCAATCCTAGTGACATGTTCAGAGCCCCCACTTTCCAGCAAGACAGATGCACACAGGTTCCTGCAGCTCCAAAAAGCTGCACAGAGCCACTAACAGAGTGGCTCTGCCTAAGCCAGAGTCTCTGGAGAATGCTGTGCCATTTCACTGGGAAACTCTGGTAACACAACTGTGTTCCTATGCACAAGGAAAAGATCTCCCTTCATTTCCAGCAGATGTGGGGACCAAGAGCCCCCCTCAGACACCAAAATTTCGACACCAACCCCAGAACAAATCACAATAATATGATAAACAAGTCATACAGAAAGCAATCCAAACACAGACCAAACTTTACCATTTAAAAAAGAACCAAACAAAAACCCCACAGAGAACAGTTCTGTGTTCTGATCTGGTAAACTGAATTTCCATCTGCCTCCAGGCATTTCCAGGGCTGGGATAAAATCCAGTTGTTTCCCAGCTGAAATCCTGCTTGAAGTTGCAAGAAGTATTCTAGCTGCAGAGAAAAATCAAGGAACTGTTTCACTGCTTCAGTGCTCAAAAGAAAAACCCTTTTGTTGAAATCATGACTGCATAATATGATACTTAAAGACTCACAAACTAAATTTGTTCAGAAATATGGTGAAGTATTTGCTTTTGTTTTCAAGACTTGTTGATTCAGAGAGCTGATGAAGAATGGAAGCAGCATTGAGGCTACAAAAAACCACTCATAAATTAACAAACTGAATGGAAATAATTTCATTGCAGCTCTCCTTGCAACAGCTTCTCCCCCAGATTTGCTGAGCCACCCAGAAGCCTATCGAGCATTACATTACAAAATACCTTTGTAGTCACCAAACCTCTCAGCAGAGACAAAGGGCAAAGGGCAGCACACAGCTTTCCCTCACTTCTTACCAAATTAATGAGTGTTTTTATTGTGAATAAACCAAGTTGCTGTAACATAACAGCGCTATGAAACTTCAGTCTGGAGCCCCAACCACTGACTCTGCTTCCCCCCGTCTTGAATTGATTTTCATTTTTTATCTTTAGGAACATAAATATCCACATTTTAAGGATACATTTAGGAATTTCTCTGGAGTTCTTTTCCCATCATTTAGTTCCAGGATGTATGGAACTAAATGTGCACAACCAGAAGTACAAACACTGACTTATCCCTTCACAAATACGTCCAAGGCCTGAGTGCCAGTATCCTCACTCTGAATTCAGTAATGAATCATTTTGGGAAGTTTTTTTGATAAAATTCAAGAGAGAAGTTCACTCATTTCTTGGGAATACGGTAAAAATGCTAGTATGTTCCACTACATGTCACAAAACCAATTTACCATTTCAGCACATGGAAAACTGAAAATATTAGCACATCTCAAAATGTAAGATTAAATCACTGGATCAAGAGAGTCTTTGTAAAGAAGCTTCTGAAAATGCACCCTTTTCTTCTCCCCACGAAAACTACACAGACTGCTTTAAGAAACCCACGTTTTCAACCAGAACTGCTCCCTACTTATCTGACTGCAGGAAGTCAGGACCACCTACAGTCCAAAAAACCTGAAGAATTTAAAGCTGCATAAAAAGAATAAAGATCATTCAGCAGTTTGAGCAACTATCAGATACTTTTTTCCCAAAGGTCTGCATCGTGGAAAGAAAAACAGCCACACATTTGGAATCTGAGGGATGGTTCAGCTTTCTTTCAACACTGTAAATGCCTCATTTATCATTTAACAAAGCAGTTTTTCAGGCTCCCAGAAAGTTCTTTTCAACTTCTGCTTGTTTTCAGAATACGTGAACTTAGTATCTCATTACTCTGACTCTGGAAGCAGAGTATGTACATTAAAAAAACAAAACGTTGTCAATCCACCACAGGAAGAAAAAAACATCCCCGCAGCTCGATTTGTAAGCGCAGCCTGAATTACATGAAAGTGAAACTGAGTAGAAAGACGGGTCAAACGGCTGCCAGCACTGCCAGGATTCTTGTTGCTCAATTCATTAATTCTTAAGGCCAGGTGGACATCAAAACCAGCAGTTTTAGATTCTAACGGCCTTCAGAGAATTAAAGGAGGGAGGACAAGGCCTGCAAGGCCTCGGCTGGCGCCAGCAGTGCTGGCAGGGCGCAGGGGAGAGCTCCAGGCAGCGGGAAGCGCGGTGGAGCTGGGTCACCGCTGCAGCACCGAGAGGCCGAGCGGAA
>VYXD01008190.1:996042-1011945 GCA_013397195.1 Hylia prasina | reverse complement strand
GGGGTGGGGCGCGGCGGCGGCCACGCCCCCCGGCGGGAGGAGTGCGGAGCTCGGGGCCGCGGGTTCGCGGCTCCCCTCAGCGGCTTCCGGGGAGCGGCAGTGCTGCTGCGGGGTGTGCCCGGGCTATCCAAAGTATCCGGGGTATCCAGCGTATCGTCTGGTCTTCACGCTGTTCGCTGTGTCCCTGGGCACCCAGCCCCGCCCAGCCATGGCCGTTCTCCTCAGCACAACGCAGGTGTCACCATCGCTAAAATATTCAAAACTCTGGGCTCTCTGTGGCTGTGAGACTCGTTAGAAGATTCTGGTAAAAAGGCCCTGCAGCCAATGTGCTGTTCCTCTGATCCAACATTGCCACCTTGTGCTGGATTAGGAGAGGTCCCTGTGCCACTGCCCTCCTGAAATCCGTGAGTTGTGACCAAAGTACTTGTACAACCCTTCAAGTACTATTCATTATTTGGATTTCTTTCCTATTTAATTTTGTGGTTAAAGTGGTCTGTCCATTAGCCTGGAAACCGCTGTGTTCCAGCAGCTTTACAAAGGTGAGGGTATGTATGTAAATTCAGGGAAAGATCCAGGGGAAAGGTAAAATCTGCCTCTTCAATTCCTCACAGGCTGATTTTTCTTTTCTGTAAGTGGCTGGAGAGCACAATGAAACAGTAACATATAAGGTATTTTTGAACAATGGAAGTGGTACAATATATGTGTTGAAATAATATGGAAATGCTCAGAGAACAATCACAAGAAATCCAGCTCTTAACAAGCTCAGGGTAAAAAAACAATTAAGTGCTCAAAAACAAGCCCATAAATCTCAGTTAACAATCCTCCTGTGCTGTGGTGCTGCACAGCAGTAAAAACAGAGCAAATGTAAAGCAATCCAGCCTGGGAGAAGTCATGCATAGATTGCAAAATGTATGGTGCTCCTAAACAGAACCATAAATCATGTTGGCATTTCTTGAGTACGAATGCAGGTCCTGCTCCATTTCCTGGCTTTATTTCACCACCAGTCTTGGACCTCATGGGTTCTCTCCTAATTCCCTTTGGTGTCCTTCACTTGAGGCACCAGAGCAGGGCTGAAGTGAATCATTCTGACCTTTATTGATCGCCTTTGCAATCGAAGAGCTGCAAGGTGCTGTCCCCTTCCTGCCAGAGGTGACACCCTGAGCTACAGACCCCCGAGCCTTTGCTTGTGCTGACCACTGGAGAACCTTCAGGACATCCCTATTTATTTTCCAGTTGTGCACAAAGCTAGAAGCTGGACATGCCCCAGCACCCAGAACCCCCCATGCCATGGGCTAATCTCCAGTGTGGGCAGCAGGGGAAGGGACGATTCTGCCCCTGTGCTCAGGTGAGACCCACCTGCAGAGCTGCCCCAGCCCCAGGGCCCAGCACAGGAAGGAGCTGGAGCTGCTGGAGCCAGGCCAGAGGAGGCTCCAGGATGAGCAGGGGGATGGAGCAGCTCTGCTGGGAGGAAAGGCTGGGACAGCTGGGATTGTTCACCTGGAGAGGAGAAGCTTTGGGCTGAGCTCAGGGTGGCCTTGCAGGGCCTGAAGGAGCTGCAGGAAACATGGAGAGAGACAATTTCCAAGGGCTGGAGGGAGAGGACACAGGGAATGGCTTCCCACTGTCAGAGAGCAGGGCTGGATGGGATACTGGGAAAAGAGCCCATATTCCCCTTTTTGCTACTTTTGGGAATATCTGGTCCAGCAGCAGAGCCCCCTGACACAGTGAGTATTCCTGGGCTACCAGCAGGCACCCAACCTTGTGGCACACGCCTGGGAGAGAGGAAAATTGCTGGGCACAACCTAAATCTATGGGGAAACCCTTGATTAGTTTTGCAGGTAGGATTTGTTCCTACAGAAACAATAGAACTCAGGCTCCAACCAGGAAAAAACCTTCCTTCCCTGATGTTGAGTATTTTAACAAGTATTCCCATGTGCGGTTTAAAACTGCATTTGCTGCTCCAGATATTCAGGTGGCCGAAGGCTCACGGCTGAACTAACAGTATCAGGGACATTTAAGGAGTCTGGATTATTTTACAAACCCAGGGTTTCCCAGAAGGCTGCATGGAATCCAAATCTCATCTTGGAGACAGCAAAACACTCCTTTTGTTCCAACTTCTGCATTTAAACACCATTTTTGTCTGAATCCCTGAGGGTCATCTAAAAGGGCTCACTTCCCCCCAGTCCTAGACAAGAGATCTGGTGCCTCACTAGAGCCTCTCCAATCTCCCACAAGGATTCAACATCATTCTGAAATCCTGCTGCACCCAACAGCCTTGTAAGATAATGAAAAACAAACTGAGGAAGCTTAAATAAAAATACCTTTAATTGAGGTCATATAAAAATATCTTTTGAACAAGCAGTGAGAGGAGATTAACAATAAATTGCACACATAATTCTTGTTGTATCTTGCCCCAAACCATCTTTGATGTTTCCAATTCCTATATCCACATCCAGAAAACAAATTCTTCTGCACCTGCCCCGTTTAAACTGTGGGCTCCAGGTTTCCATCTTCCTAATACCTTTCAAACGAGGATCTTCAAAGCAGCATCCACAGGTTTTCTTCTGACCATGCCTGCTGCTCCAGCAAGCCCCACACCAACAATTTACCTGTAATAAAAACCCAATAAAGACAGCTGAAAAGAGGACCCCTATTCCACCCTTAGCACAGAGCAGTTAATTAGGTGATATTCATTTTTTATGTAAGATGCATGTTACAATATCTGCAATAGAATTTTCCATTTTCTGTGTGTTGTCTGCATCCAATCTAGGCTCTAACTCCACGGGCAGGAGTTACTCCACTCTCGGGCATGCAGAGTGCTGCCAAAACCTGGCACCACCGAGAGCCAGGACAGCCCCGCTGGTGCCAGGAGAGCTCAGCAGCACCTTTCTCTCCCAGCAGCATAACACTGGCACAGGCACTGAGCAGCCACGGGCAGCTGACTACTGCTGGGAGGGGAAAAAAAAACAACAAAACTGGGGCATTTACAGGGCAGAAAAAAGTGGAGGCACCTCTCTGGTGATGCCCCCTCTCAACAAGGCTTCATCCAGCAAGAGGAATAGATAAGCTAAACCTATCGCTGGATAAACCATGTTATTTCCACCCCGAGGACCTCAGGCTAGCACAAGAGCCAGGAGAAGTTAAGACAGAAAAACATTTTTGCCCATTTCCCCTCGTTGGCTCATGGTCAGTCACACCTCTCCCACGTTGCTCCAGAGCTCTCTCTGCCTCACGGGGAGGTTGTCCCTTCACATCGCCTCTCGACAGGATCCAGTGCCCTCCTGGGGACGCCTCCTTGGCTGTCCCAGCACAGCTCGAGGGTTTCACACACGACGGGGTCGGGTCACCTCAGGGCTGCTGCTTCAGGCGGCTCCCGGCCACCCACAGCTCCAGGTCACCGCGACCCCCCCATCGGCTGAAGGCCTAAAGAGGGAACAGCAGAAACATCGCAAATAATCCATTAATTCCATCTGTATTCATAAAGCTCAACAGCAGCGGCCTGGCTTGTGGCAGAGGACAAAAGCCAGCAAACGGAGCAAAAGGCTGAGGAATTAATGCTGAACATCACAGCCAAGCAACACCCCTAGCCCCGGGGGACCGTGGGCTGCAGCGCTTGCCGGCCGGGAGAAACAGCTAAAAAAAAACCACAAAAAACCCCCAAAAAACCAAATAAACAAAAAAACCACCCTGAGTATTTCAGGCGGCGGCTTCCGTCCCCGGAGCCCCAGTCCCCAGCCCTGCTGCCGCCGCCGCCGCAACCCGTCCCCTCTCACCTCATGGCGGCGACGGCGCCTCATGGCGGCGAGCCGAGGGAGCCCGGCCCGTCCGGAGCCGCCAGTGCCCCTCATGGCAGCGGGGGAAGAGAAGAGCGAGGCCCGCCCGCGCTGCCGAGGTGATTCCACAGGCACCGCCCCGCTCACTTCGGCCGCGCCCCCCGGGGCGGGGAAAAACCCTCGCTAATCAGCCGCGGAGCGGTTTGGGCTGGGAGGGACTTTAAAGATGATCTCGTCCCACCCCGTGGCATGGGCGGGGACATGTTCTTACTAGCCCAGGTTACTCCAAGTCCCGTCTAGCGTGGCCTTGCATACTGCCATCATCCGTGACAGAACCGGAGCGGGAAATGCAAGGTCTTGGCGCTGGGGGAACTGAATTCAAGCAGTTCATGGGAAGCAGAGGGCTGGTGAGCTGCCTCTCTGCTTGCCCCTGATGTGTCCCACTTCAGGCACAGGATGTGGAAGTGTCAACTCAGAAGCAGCTGCCAGCAGCAAAAACCCCAGCCATTAAATAAGCAGAGAAAAAGTTGTGGTGCTGCCAAGTGCCTCGCTGGGAGAAGCACAATTCCAGACATTCCCTGGCCTCCACTGGATGCCTTAACATCAGCCCAGTGCTCTGTATATCCATGTCCAGGCACAAACTGTGACCTCCCTTGCTGGGGATCCATTCAAACAAAGTTTTTCTCTGGGCTTTGTGCTCCAGTGAGACACTTCAAGGCCTTTCCAGAAAGCCTGGCATCCCTCCCCCATGCTCCTCATGCGCTTATGCTCTCAGAGCTCAACAATGAACTCAGCTGGAGCTGTGCCTTGCCTCAGGCAATCATCCACTCCAGCTCTGTCTTCTTCAAATGCTTCACGGTTTATTTTCAGCCCAACCCAAGGCAGTCAGCTATTCTTTCTGGATGTGGGGTGCTCCTCCCTGGCTCAGCCTGATCCTGCCTTGTCCCGGGAAGCTCTGGGCTTGTTGTGCCCTGGACACAGCTGTGTGCAGGGAGAGAGGCTGGTGCTCAGCAGGAGTTTGGTGCTTCCCCTGTCAGTGATGAACCTGGTGAGAACAGGTTTCCCAGTGCAGCACAGCAAGAGCTGTCTGCTGGAGGGACAGGTAAGGGCAGACACAGAGCACTTCATGCTCTTGTTCCCGGGGGTGTCACTGCCCGTGGCCAAGGGCACATGCCTACACAGGGATGGATGATGAGGCTCTCTGCTGAGACCCTAAGCTACAGCTTCAGTTTGGAAGCTGTTTAATTCATTAGTGTAGCATGCGGCCCAAATTAATATGCTTTGTCTCTTTTAGTAAGACTTTCAGCAGGATCTGGGAAATACTTCAAAAGCTTCCCGAATGCCAGATATCAGAACTCAGCAACTCTCAATGCCAGGACAAGCCTCTTACTTCCCAGTACTGGTTCCCTCTGTGCACAGTTTTTCTTCTGTTTGCTGGCCTCAGAGGGCTCAAACAAACTCCTGCACATCATTTGTGAACTTAGGGTGAAAAGTGTCAAACCAGATGAAACACAGCAGCTCTGCCATGAGAGTGAAGTCCTTCTGTCACTCTCTGTCAGGAATGTGCTCTCTGCATCAGTTGCAGCCAGTCCCTGTTGTTCATCTTGGCTTGGTGACAGCTAAACAGACCCTCCTGTTCTCCTGCAAGTATTGTGCTGGGGCCTGAAGGGACTGAGATGCTTTGTTCCGATCCAGATTAGAGATACGAGTTACTACAGAACAAAAGCCCAACTAGCCTTCAGGAGAGTTCCTCTAGTCCAGACATAGCCTCCCCTGAGCTCTCTGCATCCCAGCACAGCCCTGCAGCTTGTGTTCAAAGCAACTCAACAGGCTCCAGAAGCCTGGGTAACCCCTGTCGAGTGAATGCTTAGTTACAGCATAAAGGAGGAATCACATCTGAGTGAGTTTGCTCCCATAAATTAGCAGGATGGGTTAAACCAGGACATGAGCACTGTGTGCTGGCACAGTGCATCCACTCAAGAGATCTGCACTGGCATGGAGCTATAATGCTTCAAAATACATGTGCTCCAAGCCTGGGATGGGACATCCCCACATGTAGCTGATGTCTGCAGCTTCTGTGGCAGCAAGAGAGATCCTTTACTGTCACCTCAGCCCCAAACACACTCGTGCCCAGGGCTCACTGCCTGCCCCACATCACTCCTCACCTCCAGCTCCGGCACTGCAGGATTGGTACTGTGATCCTTCCATACTGATCAGATTTTGGCTCAATGCCATTTGGCCACACTGTCAGTCACTGGAGAAAGAGACAGAGTAGTACTGTGGGAAGAGGAAGAAAATTCAGTAAAGCTGTGGAAGAAAAGATTTGTGAATATACATTGTCATTTACCATGGTGGTGACCTCCAGCCCCACAGAGCCAAGCAGATTCAGGCACTGGTGAGAACTTTTGTCCCCTCAGTGTCTGTCATGGCTGGGGACTGTGATGACACACTGCACATGTTTGTGCTTGCACTGCACTATGAGTGACACCAGCCTTGCTTGGCTCCCACACAGCAGAGCTGCTGGGAGATTCAGCACCCTTTGAGGTGCTGCACCCAGGTCAGGGCAATCCCAGGCATGAGCACAGACTGGGAGAAGAGCTCAATGACCAGCAGAGAAGGACTTGGAGGAAATAATGGATGAAAAGCTGGACATGAGCCAATGATGCACAGTGGCAGCCCAGAAACCCCTCTGTGCTGGGCTGCACTCAAAGAGGAGCAGGCAGCAGGTGAGGGAAGGGATTGTCTCCCTCTACTCTGCCCTTGTGAGACCCTCCTGCAGAGCTGCTCCAGCGTCAGAAGGATGTGGAGCTGTTGGAGCAAATCCAGAGGAGGCCATGGAGATGCTCTGAGGGCTGGAGCCCTTCTGCTCTGGAGCCAGGCTGGGAGAGGAGAGCTGGAGGTGTTCACCAGGAGAAGGCAAGGCTCCAGAGAGAGCTCAGAGCCCCTTCCAGGGCCTGAAGGAGCTCCAGGAGAGCTGGAGAAGAACTTGGGACAAAGGATGGAAGGACAGGACACAGAGAATGGCTTCCCACTGCCAGAGGGCAGGGATAGATGGGATATTGGGAAGGAATTGTTTCCTGTGAGGATGGGAAGGCCCTGGCACAGGGGGCCCAGAGCAGCTGTGGCTGCCCCTGGATCCCTGGAACTGTCCGAGGCCAGGTTGGATGAAGCATCCTGGGATGGTGGAAGGTGTCCCTGCCCATGGCAGGGGGAGGAATAAAATTATTTTATGGTCTCTTCTGACCCAACCCATTATGTAATTCCATCATCGCCTCTGACTCCACAGAGGGGCCATTTCCACTTCCCCATTGCCATCACAAGATGGCATTGCAAACCTAAAAGCTGAGCTGGCTCGTGATGCTTGGAGTTCTTTTCCAGGCCCTGGGGTGTCCAACTGTAGAAGAAGCTGTGGATTTAACCCTGCCTGCTGAGCTTCTCTGCCAGGTCTCAGCCTAGACGCTGCCTTTTAATCACATCCCTTAATGCCAAGGCTGTGCTTTAATCACCTGCACTGAAACACTGCCACCGTTACTCCATAACCTCTGAGCCATCTAATTGCACTGAGTTAAGCCAGTTATAGTTTTGACAGTGAATGGCATGCAGAGCACTTTAATCTTGACCTGCAACACCTCCAGCTCTTGCAGAACCTCCTCTGTCCCCGAGGAGACACTGCTAATCAGACCAAGCCAGGATGTAGTTTAAGACAGGGACAAAGGGAGCCAAGGGCAAATGATGAGTGAAATGAATGACTCATTTTGTTACAAAGCACTGTCGATGGTAGAACTGCCTTTTCTTCGCCTGAGAATGATCTGGGAGAGTAGTGAGAAGTCTTTCAATAATCTATAACTTCAAAATAATAACAAAAAAAAAAAAAGAGAAAAATCATTCTTCTTAGATTTTTTTTTTTAAAGAAAGCTTATTTTGAGTTAGGTGCATAAAGCCATGGTGCAGTTTGTTATCCCCTGTGTCTGCTCCCACGTGTGAGTGGGTGCCTCAGCCTTCATCCACCAGTTGCTCCCTGCAAGAAGAACCCATGATCCAACCATCTACCCTGGCCAAGGGCCTCCAGCCTGCCACCGGGGCTTGGTGCCACGTCCTGGGTGCCAGCTCTGCCACCACAGCTTCCCAGGGGTGGCAGAGGGGCAGGATCTGCTGCTCAGCTCTCTTGGAGGCTGGGGCTGGCTGTGCCCCTTTGGACAGCTCAGGGAAAGGCTGCTCAGGCTGTTCCCTTACCGGGGAGCTGGAGAGCAACCTCGCTTGGTCTGGAGGAAAGAGGAGTTGGGAAAGGTAATATAACCCAAACTGACCTGCCAGAGGGGTGTGTGCACCAGCAGCAAGCCACTCTGGATGTGGCTAGGCAGGAGCGTGCCCTGCCTGTAGGACCCTACCTCCCCCGGGGCTGCAGCCCCTCTCCCCATTTCCCCCCCTCCATGCCCACCTAGGTCTCCTGGCCCTGTCAGAGCCTGGTGGTTTTGTTGTTCAAAATGCACTTGGGCAGCTCTGTTCTGGGCTGAAACTGCTGCACAGCAATTTCTTTCCATTTGATCTCTGGCAGAGCCCTTGAGCTTTGCTCCCTTCCTCTTCCACCCTCCTCTCCTGCTGAGCTTCTCCCTGGCCCAGTCTCCTTCCCTGGTGTCCCCTTCTGTTCCCAGCTCCTATTTGACCCCCTTTTTTTCTGTCCTCTCTCTCCTTCACTGCTCCTACCCAGAAGACAGATCACCAACCACAAGTTCTGCTATTCATCTAACAGATCCTAAACCACTTATCTCAGGGTGATAAATGTGATCTGCTAATCCTGTGGACAGGATCCCCTAGGATGCAAACCCCTGCTGGGATCTGTGGCAATCCCATGGCGTCAACCACAGGGTCAAACGTACAAGGGGGGTTGCTGCTGCCTTGCCCCAAGCATGGGTACCAAAAGCAGCTCCCCTTAGGAATTCAGATCTGCACAAGGCCCACCAAACACACCTGTGTCTTTCCAGTGCCCCACCAGGTCTCTTGGCAGCAGGAAATGTGCTTTAATTCTGTGAGTTTTATAAAGCCTGACTCAAATCCCAGGGATTTCAGGCTGTGCTGACACCCAGAGCGGGGTGGTGTGAGCACAGCCTGGGGTCAGATGCTGGGGACAGATGGGTGGGCATATCAACCCAGTATTTTTAAGCAGAGCTAACTAGGAACAGCTTATTCCATTAAGAAAAAAGGGAAAAAAATCATTCTTAATTAGGACAGAAACCCCCAGATAGGCTTTTTTAAAGAAAATGCCTAAAAATATAATTTTTGCTTTGATTTGAAAACTATTTTTTTTGCTCTTCAGACTGTAAGATAAAACACATTTGAATTGATGATGCATTTCACAGCAAAAATACATCCCTTTTCATCTTGAAAATGCTGAAATGAGTTGTTACAAAATTTTCAACGTTTACCCCCTTTCTTAAAAACCAAAATTTTTAATTTAGATGAATTTTTTTCCCCTAATGGAAACTTGATTACATTTTTACCCAACAGCTCTAATTAGAATTAACAGTCACAGCTGATTCTTGGTGGGGTGATAAACAGCTGGACTGTGCAGCCCTCGCCACTCTGGGACTTCCAAACAAGCCCCAGCCCTGGCAGTTTAGCCTTCTGCAACATTTTAGACTTGTCTAGTTACTGGAATTTATTTTTCTTTCTTCTTTCCCCTACCCTTTCTCCTCTGAGGGTTAGTTTTTACCAGTGCAGCATCTCTAACAGTCAGGGAACTTCACAGTGAGTTGAGATCACATTGATTTCTCGAGGAAGAAGCCGCATACTAATTTTTCCTATTTTTCTCCCTTGAGGAACACAGGTAACAGCTCCAGGAAGGCAGCTGGGTTTATGGATATTATGTTCACCCGCTGGCTGACAGGGAAGTCTGAGGTCTGTGGGACCATCATGGGACATGAGGAGACTTTGGCTGGTCTGGTGCAATGCTGGTGTTGCTGGGAAAGCATGTGGGATTAAATCAGAACAGGTTAAGGCTGAGAGAAGCATCAGGTGAGGATTAGGGGATTGATCAGTCCATGCTATGCTGCCAGAGCTTCCCTCTGCCTCCAGGGTGATCCTCACACCCCCCAGCTCTTCAGGGCAAGGGAACACTGGAGCAGTGTGAATGTAGAGAAAGGGACTGTGGTGGAGGGGAAGATGTCAGAGTCTGCTCTTAAACCCCCAAACCCTCTGTTTCAGGCACCCAGGTAGGTTTGTGCAGCCTTTGCAGGCATGCTCCAGGAAGCCAAGAGGCACTGGGGCATCCTCCTTCATGAAACCTGTGTCCCCAGTGCTGCTGTGACTGCTGGGCTGCTGTGTCCAGTGCTTTTCATCACTGCTCATCCCTGTGCTGGCTCCATGCTGTTAAAGGCTGATATTCTTTCCCTGGAAACAAGCCCATGGCTTCAGCCTGTCCCACCCTGCCCCTCCCACTCCCCTGCCAAACAGTTATTACCTTCTTGGACAAACCGGAGATAGTATTAAATGAGAGGGAGGTTTTCATGCACAAATGTCCCTGTGATTAATGGATCAAGAGAGTCTGTGCAAATTAAAGCTTTTCTTCATACTTCACACATCCAGCTCTTCAGCTCTTGCTCTTTCCCTTCTAGTCCTTTACAGAAGTCCCTGTGGACCTTACTTGCCTCCCATCCCTTTTGCTGCAGTTTTCTCCCCACAGTGACCCAGGGATGTGGCTGGCACTCATTTCCCCCAAAGCCTTCACCCCACTGAGTCCTGGGTTGACCCTGCAGCTCCTGAACCAGCACTGTGGAGAGGAGGATGCTATAAGCCTAGGTTGTTTATACACAAAACCAACCCAGGAGAGGAGCTGTAAATGCCTCTTTATTTCCATATTTATCACTGCAGCTCAGATGGATGAGGAACCCAATGGAAAGTTTAGATGAAACAGAGAAGAAATGAAAAAGTGTTGGCAAGCAGCAGCTCAGCTGAGACTGGCAGCCTCAAGGGCTTCCAGAAGGAAAAAGGCTTTCAATTACTGCACTGCTGCTCCATAACATCCGAATTCCCCTCCCATGCCAGGAGGGGTGGGGCAGCTGGGGAACCCTGCCCTCTTGTGATCCCACCTCAGGGAGATGGACCGGACACCCTAAAGCAGCATGTTGGGTCTTGTTGATGTTTTACGGGACTGATTTCCCAGAGCAGCAGCAGAGTGTGGGTGTGGTGGGTCTGTAAGGATCTCCAGGTGATGGGCACTGTGGTCACCTGTGCCATGGTGGAAAGGAGCCACAGAGGCTTTGCTGGAAACCTTTGGAACATCCAGTGCTGGGTGTTGGTGATGGATGATGATTTAAGCCCATTTGTATGGGGAATAATGGCTCATAACCATCCCCTCTCCTTTGGTGCTGTGATACTGCTGAGCTTGGTGGTCTCGTCTTTCCACCTTAGGGGAGTGTAGCAGCATGGGTGGGTGGTGGGCTGCCTCCACCTTCCCAAAAGCATCTCCTGAAGAAGCTGTTCAGGCAGGCACACAGACAATCACTCAGTCCACACACACACCATGGATAGTTCAGCAAATGAAAGGCAGGAAGGGTCTTCTGTATAGAGCTCCAGCAGGGTTTATTAGTCCACACATCGAATGGGTCCAGGGACGAAGGACAAGGATCAATGAAGGGTCCAGGGTTAAGTACAAGGGCAAGTGGGGTCAGAGCAGAGCACCAGGGGCTGGTGATCGGAGGGCACAGGGAAGGTGAGCAGGCAGGGCAAAGGGCAACAGCCAATAGGGAACATGAGGACAGGCAAGCAAGGACACGAAAACCAGTGGGAGACAGGGAAAGGAGAACCCTCTAGAACGAGGACATAGCTGGAAAACAGAGGTGGGCAAGGCCAACGAGGGAAAAGCAGAACTGGGGTAAATGAACATGCTGCAGAGCACCATGGGGGAAGTCTTTTTTCTTGCCCTAAGTACTGTGGCATTCTTGAAGCCTATGGTAGATTCTTCCAGGGCACTGCCCTAGAAGGTCTCCTGATAGGCTCAGGGGCTTCCCCTCTATAGGGGAGGTGTTTTATTATTTGTCCCTGTCCTTGCTCCTGAGCTCTGGTGTGTTGTGATGTGGACCTGCTTCAAATGCAGCAAAGAGGGAGTGGCAGCCAGGATGTGGCTCCTGGGGGAGGCAGCCAGAGGGGCAGGGATGGGTGCTGTGCACAGGCTTTCCAATGATCTGATACCTTCAGCCCTGAGATGGACTGACTGTCCCCAGGCCAAGGAGTCTGACTCTGCTGAGGGATAACCAGGATTGTGTGTCTGTGACCAGGGTCTGTTCCATGGGGAGGAGGCAGGGGTTTGAACTGTCTCTTTACTGCCTGCATAGCCCTCTCTGCTGGTGACTTTATTTTTCACCCAAAGACCTGCCTGGGCACCCATAAAGGCCCCTGCCCAGGTCATCTGGCATAATGGCTTCTAGAAAGCGTCCCTGGAGTCACTGTCCCTGTCTGGTCACAGCTGAGCTGGTGGCACTGAAAACTTGATTTGCCCTTCACACCCCTCCCGTACCTGCAGGTCCCTGCGCTCTCACTCTGGGCTTTATTCTCCTCCCTGCTTTCCCCTCATTTGTGCCGGGCTCCGGAGGAGAGCGCTGGGAAGTGATCACTGTGTAGCCTTTGCTGATTTAACCCAAAGCCGGTATCAGGCGGGAGCGAGCGAGGGCAGCCCGGGGGACCCTGCGTGCGGCAAAGCACTCGGCGGTGCCGAACGGCGCCGTTAATAACCGGGAGTGAAACGCTGCAGCCACCAGGCACAGCCCGCCCTCCCTCCCGCAGCTGAAGCTCACACAAGGACAGAGCCATCCCGGGGATACGGCCCAGAGGGAGAGGAACCATCAGGGGCTGTCACCCAGCGGGATGCTGACCTCGAGCTGTGCCACTGCTGCATGGGCAGCAGCTCACCCGTGAACTTTGTGCTGCACCCCCGCTGGCAGAGCCCTTCCTAGAGCAGGGACGGCCTCTGGGCTCATCACATCCCACTTAGGACTCCAGAGCCTTTGAGAGACTGATGGCAAAAGCCCTTGGATGAGTCTCTTTTTTTGGCCGTGAATGAAATAGGATTTGTGCTGGTGGTGATAAAAGGCTGCAAGTTGTACCCATCTGATCCTCATGGCAATTTGGAGAGGCTGATGCTGACATGGCAGAACAAGTCCTGCAATAGCCTCCATGTCCCAGCACACAAAATGGGTGAGAAAAAGCATTTTAAAAATGACTGGGGAACTCATCAGCTATGATGCCATCCGATCTCAAGCCCCGGGTTCCCCTCTGGCCTCTCTGGAGTCACATGTACTGCAAACACTCCGCTCTGAACTCAGGCTGGGTCATGACTCATATCTTGGGCTGTAAAAATGCATTTCATTGTGTCAGCACAGAAAGTGGCCGCGGGCAGCTCTCTGGCAGCAGTGAGGCCGGCCGGCACAGGCTGTTCTACAATTACACCCACTGGAGCCCAAATTCCATCTCATATTTTGCTACAGCACACAAAAAAGGTTGAGGGGAAGAACAGGCTAGAGGGGAAAAGTGTTTCACTTAAAAATCCTGGTAGTACTCTATCCAGTGGCTTGTCTGGCCACAAATCCATCTATTTTGGTGCAAGTGTGGAGTGCAAAGCCCGGACCTGCCACCTGGAAATGCCACCTCATGAGTCTCCTGCAGCCTTGCAGAGTTTGCTTCTTATCCAGGAGAGACATCTCTCTGGTAGTGGCATCCTGCCAGAGGGAAAAGGGCAACCAAACCCTCTGCATGTCTCTGCCTTGCTGTGTTAAACAACATCCATGGCTTTTCTCTGGGTCTTCCTCCAACCAAAACTACTTGCAGGTACTTTTCCTATGAAAAATTCACTAAAACCTGGGAGTTACCTGTTGAGGGGCAGCACTGTGAAGCTTCACAGCAATGGCACCTTGTGACCTAATTTTGCTTTTGGACTTAAACGTCCAATTACGTCTCTGAGTGTGATTAGCACCAGTCAGGTAATTTCATTTGTGACCAAATTTGGGACACATTGCCACAGCTGAGCTACTGAAGAAGACTAACAGCCTTGAGGAGAGGAGCCTGGCGACTTCCAGACGAGCATGTGGCAAATCTAGGCACAAACCCACACACCTCTTCCTGAAGAAAATCAGAATTCCTTAAAGGAAGGGGTTTAACCAGGAGGGGTCAATTCCATGGAGTGCAGTTGCCCTGCTGCTGCTGTGGTTCAGGACAGCGATGCTGTGGGACCGAGACAGGTGCTCTGTGCTCGTTAACACCCTGGGCACTAATGAAGCCCAGGAGCAGCTGCAAACAGAGCCAGCTGAAGGATTCCTGCTGCCTCCCACCAATGCTGCCCACGATTCATGAATTACCTATCTACTTAGTCCTTTTCTCCATCCTTTTACAATCTAAATAGCACATTTTATAGTTGCTGCTAAGTGATGTGATCAACATCAATTACCTACTAAAAGAGAATCAAGTCTTGATTTAAAATTAAGTGCTGCATTTTCCCATGTTCTTTATATGTAGCCAACAAAATAATTGCAGTGACATAAAAACTAATTACACAACTCCACAATTAGGCCTCCCTCCTAGTGCTGTGATTGTCTTTAAAGTATACTGTTGAAAAATTACTCCCAGTCCCAAATTACTCTCTCACACCCATCTTCTCTAATATCTTTGGAAAAGGCCCTCCATCTCATCAGACCAAAGAGAGGAACTGGAGGTGCAGAAGCTAATACATGCAGAGTATATTTTCTTATCGTGTTGATGTGGGAGTGGTTTCAGATGTGGGATTTGGTTGGGACTGCCTAGAGATGCAGCAGTGCTCCTCTCTGGATAGACTGAGCATCTCAGTGAGGCTTCCCAAACTGCCTGGTGGCTGATGTGCCAGCACCCTGAGACAAGCAGGGAGAACATCCTCTTCCCAGTGCCCCAGCTGACATTTGGCTCCTGGGCTGCAAACAGAGAGACCAGTCCTGCCTGGCTGACAGCTTGAGCTTGGTGTGTGGAGCCCAAAAGGAGAAGGAAGAGGCTGGAGTACAGCAGTGCTTTCATCCATCCAAAGGGCAGGAATTACACTGAGGCAGCAATCACATTGCTGCCTGAGAAACCATAAACCCCAACAAAAATCATAAACATCAATAAAGCTGTGGCGCACTCCTGACAGGCTTTGAGGGATTTGATTCCAGATTATGTTTTTGGGATGTTTACAACCAACCTGGAAAGACTGAAAATATTCTATTACTGGCAAGGGGAACTGAGATTTGCTTAGAGTCAGTCTCCTGCCTCCAGGATCTCTGTAGCTGCCAGCAGTGAAACACAGCACGGGTGAGCAGAGCCATGGGGACAGTGGCCGAGGGACAGGTCCCCCTGATGTCACTGAGCATCTTTCACTAAATAATTAAGCACTGCAGGTTTAATTTTGGGGCTGGCAGGTTAGTTTTGGCTGCTGTGCAGTGGATCCCATGGCCTGTTCCTCAGCCACAGCCCAACCCTTGCCAGGGAGGGTTGCACAGCTCGTGGCTGTCGATTTTCCATCATTTGTGCAATGCCATCACTCAGTCACAGTTAGGAGAGGGGTGGGAAATGCTTTGGCATGATTTTAATCAACAGAGTGCTTTGAGTGAATGAGGTGAGGGGACCAGTGAGCTCCCTATGCCTTGTCTGATTTTTTCACCTCATTTCAGCATCAGCCACGGGTGCTGGGAATTTACACCCTTGTATTTATCTGAAACATCACTACATTCCTCAAAACCTGTGAAAAATAAACAGGGTGGTGAAGTAGCCTGTGCCAGGGACGATGTGATGTGGTGTAAGGACAACATCTCCTGATTATTGTGAATATTCCCTCCTGATCCCCAGCAACCATCCCAGATATCCCCACCCTGTCAGCCCAGAGCACTGAGTGCCACCTCCAGGCCTTCCTTGGGCATCTCCAGGGATGGGCACTCCAACACCTCCCTGGGCAGCCCCTGCCAAGGCCTGAGCACCCTTTCCATAAAGGAATTCCTCCAAAGGTCCAGCCTAACACGATGCAGAGAGGCGCCCTCAACCAGGCAGTCCCGTCAGTCCCTTCATGAGGGACAGATCCTCCAAGACGGGGCTACTGCCCGCTGCCCTGGACAGGCTGGTCCCGCAGCCACGGAGGCTCCTG
>VYXD01008190.1:788438-996011 GCA_013397195.1 Hylia prasina | reverse complement strand
GCAGCCCGGGTCTCCGGGGCCCGACCCGGGACAAGGTTCAGCCCGACCCGGGACACAGCTCAGGCTCAGCCCGGCGAACCCAGCCGCGGACACGGCCCAGATCGGCCCGGGACACGGCTCAGGCTCAGCCCAGGGACCGCAGCCCGTGACAGGGCAGGACCGGGGCAGCGCCGCCGCCGCCGCCCCCTCACGGGTCACGGGCAGGGCCAGGGGGCGGGTCTAAGGCCAGGGGGCGGGGCCAAGGACGACGGTGCCTGACGGGCCGGGACAGGGGGTGTGGCCAAGATTCGGGGCTGTGCNAACTCCGGGTCGGGGCCCCGGAACCGGGACCCAGCCCCGGTCCTGGCCCCGTGGGTACCGGCCGCTGCCTCCCCTGCGCTGCCCCCTCGCGAGCGGAGCCGGCGGTGAGGCCTCGCCAGGGCGGGGGCTGCCCGCCGCCCCGGTTCCCATCAGAGCGGCCGTGGCCGGGCCGTTGGGGGACGGCGCGTGTGCGGCCCTGGGGGCTCGGGCAGGGCCGGCAGGGCAGGGCTGGCGGGACAGGCAGCTGCTGCGGCTGCAGTGTTGCTGTAGGGAACGCAAACGTGGCTCCTGTGACAGGCACTTAGGCACACAGTGGGGACAGGACAGGGATTCTTTACACTGAGGAGTTTTAAACATAAATACTTACACGTAAGTTTCCCGCAACGGGCGCAGTTTGGATCCTGGCTGGAGCACGGGGCTGAGCTGGGTGACCTCCGGCCCACTGTGTGCCCAGGGTGCTGTGGAATAAAAACATCCATTTAAATATCCCAGAGCTACTCCAGTGGTTCCAGCACCCTGGACTGTGTGTCTGAATTTTAAACACGAAGTCTGAGTTTTAAAACTGTTTTTTAATTGTTTTGGTACAAGCCTGCATTTGGCTCTCTGGCTGGAGAACTGGTAAAACGATGCTTTGCACAAGGCCAGGAAGGGAACGCTGAGCAAATAGGATTTTGTATATAAACACTGTTTGGAATGTTGCATTAAAATATTTAAGTTTGATGGTTGACTAACACTTGGGTTAGGAGTGGTCTTTGACAGAGCTCTGACGTTGCCCACCTTCGGGAGGGTCTGGGTTTACATCAAGTTCTGTAGACACAATTTCTTAGGGCTGAGTTATTTATTCTTCAGTGTTTTTCTGCTAGAAGTAAACCAGTCCAAGTGGGGTGCCGAGGCAGAGCTGCCTGCACCGGTGCTGCTCAGTTTGCCTGTCAAAGGAGGATAATCTGCAGAGGCATTTCTGTGGTGGAGCTGTCTGTGGAAGAGGCTGCTCCGTGCACAGCCCGGCAGGAACCTTTTAAGTGCAGATAAGTCTCCAGAGGACGTTAGAAGACGATGACACACCCTGTCATTTACCAATGCTGCCGCAGTGTTCGTGCTCCCTGTGATCGTTTGAATTAATTTGTTCTCTGGGAGTAGCGCTGTTAAGGGATGGACTGCTAATTTTCTCTCTTTTCTTTCCCCCAACCCTGCCTTAAAATGACCCAGTTTGGTCCACTTTGTTTTTCAGCAGCCTCTAGGGCATTTTTATGGTGGAAGTATCCAAAATGCTGTTCCAGAAACTTCAGTGTAGGAATCCAGCTATCAGAGGTGAGAGAGCAGTGTTGCAAGTTCCTGGAGGCTGCTGAATGTGTGACCATGTATTTACTAAAGTTGAAGAGATACAAATCTTTGGAAGAAATCAGCTGGAAGCAATTCCGGGTGAACTGTCAGAGCAGCCTCTGAACCCACAGTGTTGTCCCTGTGTCTTGAAGCAGTGCAAGAGCAGGGCTGGTGCTACTGCCACCACCTTCAGTTTTACAGTGGAGAATTCCTTTAGCCCAAGCAGTAAAACACCTGGAAAACTCTAGCACTCCCCAAACCTGTCTCTCTCTGCTTCTGCTTGGGTTGGGCAGGTGGGGTTGAAAGCATAGCAGCCATACCTTGAGCATTTGTGAGGTAGTGGATTATTGGGATAAATTTAGGGATAATAGTCAGACTTTCTATGTGCTAATTCTTTGTGCTACTGACTCTCTCCATGGCTTTTAGAACCCACATCAGCTCTTACACTCAGCGTTCTCCTCTGAGAAATAATGCTCAACTTGGGCTCGTGAGGGAGGTGAATCAGCTTTAATTAAGATTTGTTGAGTGCTTTGTTGATAAGTTCTCCATAGCTGGTTGCTATTTTTTATGAACACGCAGATATTCTTAGCACCTGAAGTGGGAAGTGACACAACGCTGGGGATCTCTGGGAAGCAGCCCTGCAAAAGGAGACAGTGCCTGCTTACTGAGGATTTGTCAAATCCATTCTGGCTGTGGTTCAGGAGGCAGCTCAGCAAAATGCCAAATCCCTCTGAGTCTTTGGGAAATCTGAAATGTTCCCGAGAGCTAAGCCCTGCTTTTGTGTGAGACTTGTAGCTTTTGCCCCCTTACTGGAGCTGCTGGTTGGGTTTAGTGCAGCTGTGTTCTGGTGGCACCAGCTGTTGCTGCCTGCTTTGTGACACCTTGTGGCAATGACTTCAATGGCTTTCAACAGCTCTCCCCTAGGGTAGGCAGGGCTGGGTGATGGCCCTTGTGGGCTTCAGGCAGTCACAGAGGTCAGTGGGGCTGTGTGGGGTGGGAGGGGAAGAGGAAAGCTGGGAAGGCATGCCCTTCCCCAGTGCAGCATCCCATTCCCTGCTGGCTTCTCTGCTGCAGCAGCGAGATGGCAAATGCAGCTGGACAAGCTTTGTTTGTGATGGGTAACAAAGGCATGAATGGAAACAGTCATGGTGGTGCTGGGTCTGCGGTGTGTGTGGGTGCCCCTCAGCAGGATGAGGAGCTCCACTGTGTTTTGGGGAAGAGCAGGCTGTTCATTTGGCTTTGCTACCGCTGTAGGAGTATGCAGATGGAGGATGCTGAAAAGAAATACAGGGCTAGAACAGCCTCCTTGTCCGTGACCGTGTCCTGAGCCAGGTGAGAGATACTCATATCCAGGCTGGATTGTAGTGCAGATCTGGATAGGGCCCAGTTTCCTCTGGGCCTTGATGGAATCCGGTCTGAGAGAACCTGAGAGCTCACCTAACTTGCCCTTGCAACAAACTGAGCAGCCAGTTTGTCTCTTGCCTTTATAGAATGGGGAGCCCCGTGGCTGGTTGTCCTTGTGAGTAAACCCTGTTAAAATCTGAGAGCTGGTACCCGCCCTGGAGGGAGCAGGGATGGAGAAATGCCTCCACAGCTGGTATGGGACAACATGTTTTGTACTGCTGATGGCTCTGCTGGCTGCCCAGACGCTCTGGTTTGTCTGTGACTCAGAGGTGATACCCAGCACAGAGCCCAGAATTGGGTATTTTGTGTTCCTGGATTACAGAGGGATGTTCTTTGGAGCCATGGTGTCACAGCACCGGCACATTTAGTCTGGTCCCCAGTTTTCCCCAGGTTCCCTCTGTCTGGAGAGCTTTTTCCTGGACTCTGTTTGTGTGCTTGATCTCTGTTTGTGCTGTTTCCAAAGGTGCTTTTTTGCATGTTTCCCTTGCTTTTCTTTCTATTGATTGGTGGGTGTTTGGGGAACTTTTCTTCAGTTCATCAATTCTGATCATGACGTCCAGAGTGCTTCCAGCTCTTAACTCCTGGGCATCCTTTCAGGTTTTATAAAAGTGCTTTCTCTTTCGTTGTTCAAACCATTAGTGGAAAGGATGAACAGAAGCAGACCTGGGTTGAGCTCCCAGGGCCCACACACAAGGATTTCTCCTGTGGTGACAGGGAATTGCTGATAGCTAACCCTCAAGTGTGTGGGGTTGAGTTACTTTGGTCTTTTTTTTCTTAGCTAGTAATGAGTGCTGGGCCTCATTAAGGTTAGCTTGCCCAGACCCAGCTCCTCTGGCTTTTGAAAGCATCAGATGGATAGAGTGCAAAGCCTGCTTTGTGCTGGTCAGAGATGTGATGGGCAGGTCTCTGTAGTGGGGGATTGTGCTCTCCTTCTGAAGGCTTAGGTGATTTTTAAGAGTTTTCATGAACTTCGTTTACCTGGGGCTTCTTGCTGGCGCTTGCTGGGACTGGCACAGCTCCGAGGCAATCCTCAGCCCTGCTTCCCACTCAGAGCTGCCTCAGCAGTGGGCTGTGCATGGGGGAAGTTGTGTGAGCAGCATCTCCTGCTCTCCTTTGTTTCTCCACAGGTCTCTCCTCAGTGAGAGTTGGGCTTGTCCGTATGTTACTAAGGTAGCCTGAAAAATGCATTTTTCTCCTCAAGCAATTGCAAGTTCCTTGTGTGGTTGCTCTTCTCTGGAAAAGATAAAACTACTTGCTCTGAAGAAATTAATGACACTGATTTTTACTCCTAAATAGTGTGTCACGGTGGGAGTGGTTGCAGGATACCTCATTGCACCAGGGCTCTGCTCTCACCTCAGTGCCAGCTGCTTAAGGAGGAAGAGTTACTTGAGCTGAAATAGATTTCACTGGAGCAAGCAGGACCAGCTCTACCCTGTGCCTGAGTTCTGTGAATACTGAGCCTAGTACAGCTCAGCTGCCTGAAGTTTAAGAATTGGTCCCTTTCTGAAGTGCTGTTCCACCCATTATTCCATCTTTCTTTGCACATGGGTGTAACTGTGGGGTGAAATTTGGGTCCCACCGAATTTAAGAACATAGGATTCCTCTGTGGTGTTCACGTCTTCCTCCTCTCCAGGCTGGTAACTTGTTCACTCCAGCTGTGCTTCAGGGACACAATCAACAGGATGGAGACACTGTGCCCTCTTTGTTCTCCTGTATTGGTCCATGGCTGATGGTAGAGTCATAGAATCATGGAATATTCTGAGTTGGAAGGCAGCACAAGCATCACTGAGTCCAACTTGGTGGGTGCCCTGACTTAATTTCAGTTCCAGGGGAGAATATTCAGTCTCCCTAAAACATTCCTATGGCTTCTGTTGGATTCTTCCATACTTTTCTCCAGAGGTCTGTGTGCTGTAGTTAAATATGGATGGAAAGGTTGTGTTCCACTCTGGATTACAGCTGAATCTCAGCAGTGGATAAATTGCATCCCAAGTCTAGTTTGCAAAGCCCTTTGGGCTTCATGGGCTCCAGGAAACTGTATTTTATTCTAGATGTGTGTTTGCTGATAATTCTGTAGGATTTGCAGACAGCAGGTTGTAAGAGCCCTGATTATACTGGTTCCCTGTGCAGTCAGACTCTGCCCAAATAATTCAAGTGCCTGCTGCAGAGAGAGGGAAAGGAAGATGGAAGGGTGATTTAGAAATCTCTGGAGAAGATGCATATGTTGATCTGAAGGAGATACCAAGCCACGTATATGCTGTTAAACATTTAAATAAAAGTCAGGATTTTTTAAATGGTTGCCTACTTTAAACCCAAATAATTCCTTTAACGAGAGGTTTTAAAGGTTTAACTTAATTTTAGAATTTTTATTTCAACCATACTTCCATAAAATTAACTTTTTGAATGCAGAATGCCTTAATGTCTTCCGTGTTGGTGCTCATTTGCAAGAAATCTCTGCACAGTTATTTCTTATGTACTAGTTAAATCTATCAGCCAACAGATGTCAAGTGTAGCAAAAATGCTATAATAATATTATGGTCTAATAATAGTTCTAATGATTCTAATTACCTGGTGCAGCTTTAGAGAGAGGCAGATTCAGAAATGTGTGCAAAGGAGGTGTTTAACCTTGAACTGCAGAAGCAGGGCACTTCCAGAGGTGCCTGTGCTGTGCTCCCTCCTCCCTGCTGGACATCCCATTCCCTATATTTCCTCCAGCAAACTGGGAACAGCACTCTGGTGTGTTTTAAACGTTCAGACCTCGTTCTGGCTGTGTTCAGAAGAGTGCTGGCAAGCTGAGGATGAGCACATTTCCTGTAATACCTGGGAGAGTGGAGCCTGCTCATTTTTAACCTCTGTTGCCCTGCTCTTGGCATGCTCCCACTGACTGTGGCTCTCGCGCATTGCTCCCACCTGGGAAGGCTGCGGAGCCTCAGCAACCTCCATCCTCTATGCAAGCTGCTTGTGCTGCTTTTAAGTGTCAGGGGAGGCTTTGCCACAGCCTGGGAAGCACAAAGCCAGAATCTCCTGATGGGAGATGTGGGGTGTGTGGCTGTGAGTGGCTGTGAGCTGTTGATCCATAGAGAGGCTTTGGTGTGGGGGTAGGGACTGGTGCCTGAGTGCTGTGCTTGCCTTGCCTTCCATACTGGCCCCACAGAGCCTCGTCAGAATCTCCCTCCACAACTGCTCCATGTGCCAGCTCTGTTACATCACTTCCTATACCCTTTTACCACCGTATTTTTCCTTTAGGAAGGATCCTGGGCTGCATTTGCTGTATTCCTGTGGTTTTTGCCTGATGCTGCTGAGTGCTGTTAGTGCCTTGGGGTGCCAGTGCTCGTTGTTGCTGTGGCATAATGGATCCTCTCGTGCCACAGCTGCTCCTTTTAATCCTGTGACATGCAGGGGTGAGGAGTCCCTGCTTCACAGAGCAGCAGCTCTGTTTCCACAGAGGAAGCTCTGCATGGGCTGGAAGTTGACAGCTTTCAATGATTATATGCTGAACCTTCTGCCTATAAATAATTGATTCACATGCTGATGAGAACCACAGGAACTTGTCTCTCA
This sequence comes from Hylia prasina, assembly GCA_013397195.1. Classification (NCBI taxonomy): domain Eukaryota; kingdom Metazoa; phylum Chordata; class Aves; order Passeriformes; family Sylviidae; genus Hylia; species Hylia prasina. The sequence goes on along the minus strand of VYXD01008190.1, from coordinate 989,432 downwards.
GTTGCTACTCCCTGGCATGGACAGCAGCTGGAAATCTACTGTTTTCCTATAAAATGGATCCAGAGGTGCCCTTGCAAGGTTTTCTTTATTTCCAGCCTGCTAGTAGGCTGATGTGCTCTGCTTCTTGGGAAAGCCAACACCTGCAGCACACCTTGTCCCAGGGCTCATGGGATGAGAGCTCTGCCACCTTCAGCCTTCCCCTTGGGGAGGTTCAGCCTTCCCCTTGGGGAGGTTTGCCTTTTTGCTGGAGTCAGTGTGTGTGTGTTGGTGCATCACCATGGAGATGAGGCCATAGGAGCTGCAGGGCGCAGCCTTTTCCAGGCTCACGTGAAGGAGGGTGCAGTAACAGGCTCCTCTTAGTTAGGGAAAATTATTTCTTAGAGTAAATAAATCATCAAAGAACACTTGGCATCAGCCCAGGTGCTATTAAGGAGAAGATCTCTTTGAAGCCAGAGCTGTGAGGCTCATGCAATATTTTTCACTCACTTTGCTGTGTTCCACATTGGGCTTTGCTGGTGTGCCCAGCACTGACTCACTGACCCACTTGTGGTTTTACTTACCCCAAGATAACAAAGCTCCTGTTGCTTTTCTCCTCCCTGTGTATGTATTTCTCATCCTGCCACAGCAGCACCTTCCATCATCCCTTTCCTTGGCCACGGAGTGTCCAGGCTTTTGGTGCTTTGAGTGGTTGTGAGGCTTCACTTCCCATGGCTGCTGCTGCTTTGGCTGGGTTTGCAAAGGACGTGGAGGGTGTGTGGCTGCAGTGAGCTCTCCCCTATGCAGAAACACCTCTCTGGGTTGAGAGGTTGTGCCAGCACACCCCAAAATCCTGTCTGGTCATCCTGACATTCTTGGGGGGCTGGGGACACTGCCCTTTACACGTGCCTGGCCCTGGCACACTCTTTCCTTGTCTAGTTTCTGGTACACAGAACCCTCCCAACAAGGTCTGGAAGAGCCCTGTGGCACCTCTCTGCTTCATTGCCTCCATGTCTCATTTCAGACTTCATCTGTAAACATCTCTTTGCCCTTGCTATAAACAGTGTCTCTTAATTTCTCTCTGCAGGAGTATTATTTAATTTGTAACAGTTTTAGGACATTATTTGAAAAATCCGATATGAAGCTGTATTTCATTTACTGTAATGATCCTCTAATGCAGGCATATTTCAAAGGCAGGCGATGCAGTACTGTGGGGTTTAATTAAATTTTGTTTTTCAAGTAAGCATCAATAGACAGACAATAACAAATGGTGGACAATATGCATACAGAACAAAGTCTCTTCATTTTCCTTTTCAAGACTGTGGAAGTGAAAATGTATAGCCCTTAAAATGGACTTGGCCTGCTCACAACTGTTGCTTTAGTGTAGTTAACTCACTTCAGAAGGAGTTTTTTCTTCTTACTCTGCCTTAATTAATTTTCTTGCTCTCTTCCTGCCCACAAAATAAACTGTTACACTGTGGAAAATTTCCAGCAGGAGCCGCGGGTGATCTGAGTGCTTCTGCATGTCCTGGACGTAGTTTTGAATACTGTGTTGGTACTTAGTGTGTGATGGCTCCTCCAGATGGGCCCTCCTGAGGGTGACAGAACAGAAGGGCTGGGTGTGATGTTCCTGTCTCTGGGAACTGGACATGGCATGTGTCAGCCTTGGAAAGGGAGAGAAAAATGATGTTTCTGCCACCATGGTTGTACTTAAATCAGGAATCAGCAAGTGGCTCTGGAGTGCATTTTGTTCCTTTTCTCCCAGCAAGTGTGGGGTAATCAAGTACAGAGTGTATGTGGGGAAGCTCAGGAAGAGTGTTCCATGGCAGCAGGAGGCTCCTGGGAACCATCCTGGTACTCACAGGGTGGCACTTGGACAGGTGTTGTTGGGTAAAGAAATTTGCCAGTGGTGCTGTAAATGGGCTCCTTTGTTCAGCTTTGAGGGGCAGGGTGAGATGGGGTGGCTGAGGCAGATTTGGTTTTCTCCAGGTGTTTGGAGAATTTACCATTGTCGAGGAACAGAACCAGAGGTTGCTGAGGAACCTGATGGAGTGTGACTTGCTCTGCACTCCAGCCCTTTGATTCTCTCTGAAATCTCTCAAAGGCAGAGAGCTGAAAAAAGCATGAATTTTTCAGAGGGAGAGTCTCCATTCAGAGATCTGGGTTCAAGCCATGTCCTGGGTTGATTCCTAAAGCTTTGCCTGCTTAACCTGCCTTCAAAGGCTGAGGGCAAGGGCTGTGCCTGGAGCTGGCACTGCTTTCCACCACTGATCTGGTTTGGATCACAGTCCAGAGAGCTGTTGGCTGGAAACTGGAGTATGCAAAGGCTGGGAATCTGTGGGAACCTGACTGCTGATGTCTGTGCAGCTGTAAGTGCCTGACAAGCATCACTGTAAATGACAGACTGCGGGCTGTAACCTCCTCCTCCTCCCTGGGATCTCGGTGTAACACTTCCCTCGTTCCAGGCACAGCCTGTGTTTGCTCCTTGCTGGAAGCAGTGCTGCGAGTCCTTTACAGCTCTCCTGGTGCCCGGGCCGGCTGCGTGTTGTGTTCTGGGCTGGGTGAGAGGCTCCTGGAACAATGGATGGGGTCCTGTGCTCCGTGCCAGTCCCCGTGGCTGGAGAGGAGTCCTGGTACAGATAAAAGGGGTCTGAATATAACTCGTCATCAGGCACTGGATGGTCTTAAATTTTGTTTCTAATAAACTGGAAAAGCCCCACACAGCTGAGGTTTGTTCTGGCCCTGCTAATGCCAGGGGAATGCCCCATGCCTGATTCCCTGTTCTTCCCTTGCTCCTTGCTTTAGGCTGCCAGATTTCCCATTTGCTCACTACTTTTTGTTGATGGGCAGTGTCCAAGTTCTGTTGCTGGGGTTTGGGGCAGGAGGTTGCTTTCTGGTGACTTGAAGCAACACCTCCAGGTTCTCCTGTCCTTCTTTTGCATCTCCTGCCTTTCTCCCTGTGACTGCTCTCACTTTGCCATGAACTAATCTCTATCCAGGAACCTCAGGCCTCTTGCAGTATCACTTTTATGGGGCCATTATCCATCATCTATAGAAAGAGTGGCTTTCCTGCCTGTGACAGCACTCAGGTGGCTGCTCCCAGATGGAGCCCACGGAACATCTGGGGCCAGTGGCTGAGCCCTGGGCTGAGGAATGTGCCCTCTGTGCAGACCAGGGAGTGCTTGAGCCTGGTCTTCACAGGAGCAGGTGCGTGATTTGAAATCCTCACAGTGCTGCTGGCATGATTTATTCTTGCAGAAGTGCCCACAGCAGTTTTAGGGGTTTATTCTGCCCAGCAGGATCACAGACAAGGACATTGCCTGGGCCCTGTGCTTTAGTGGTTCTTGCAGGACTGTGCAGCAAACAGGACCTGTGAGGGGCCTCACTGCTGGGGCACAAGCCCAATGCATGAGAAGCTGCAATGGTGCTTGGGAATGAAGAAAAAAAGTCTCTAGGACTATTTAAAAGGAAAAAATAGTAATCTGTAATTCAGTTTTGAGGGAATTCTGATAGGAGGAGAGCATGTGCTGGCTGGGTGGGAAGAAGCACTTCCTCAGACAAGTGATAATCCATTGCAGCCAGTTCCAGACACTTGACAGATATCAGCCTTCCTCAGGCCTCCCTGGGATGAGCAAGGTGCTGTGCCACTTGATGAGGAAAGTGGAGTTTCCAGACTATGAGGAGTGATAATTTGAACACCAAGTCCTCGTTCCTAATGGGCACAGCTGGTGGCTGCCTGGTGTGGGGGTGCTGCACGGGAGCTGATGTCTCACAACAAGAAGTGTGCTGGGCTCCACAAGCACTTGGGGCTGACACCGGCCAGCTCGCTTTCTTGGATTTCTCCTTTGGAGTTTGGCAGCCGTCTGCTTCAGGGAGCACAGTGGCCTCATAAGAGTTTATTTGATCTGACACATGACAAATTGTTTCTGCTGGCGGCTACTTGAGGCGCAGTCTGTTCGCTGGCAGCCGCGGCTCTGCGGGCGCTGGGGAGTGGAGGAAGGCAGGCCTGCCTCCTCCTCTCAGGAAACAGCGCAGGGAGTGTTGCTGTGACCCCCCCGTGCCATCCCAGCCTCCCTTCTGGTGGTTGATAATGGTGCTGTTGGCATGGATTATTGATGATGTTTGTATGCTGGGTGTGTCTGCAGGTGCTGGTTGTGGTTCCCGTGGCGTGTTGGCTGCGGGGTTGAGGAGAACCCATGTTCTGGAACCAGACCCAGTTGCCATTGAAAACGCTTTGTTAAGTTCCTTTTTTTAGGACACCCTTTTAGCTCTGCAATGAGGAGCAGAATATTACATTCCTCAGCAGAATAAAAAGTACCTGTCCCCTGTGAGATAGTGTAAATACATTTTATCTGTTCTATTACCTGCAGTTTTCAGAATATGTCCCCTAAGCATTTTAATCTTGTTTTCCAGAGTTGTCTCAGAGTGAGGAATTACTCCTATTTGCAACTTTGGGAATGATTACTTGTTCATTAATTTCTTCCCTTTCCTGCTGTCCATCTATTATTGCTTCCAAGACAAAAAGATCCTCTCCGTAAATCTCCATCCAAACAGGGCTGAGTGCCTGATTAGACACAGAGTTATGTGTGCTGGGAATGTGTTCCTGGGAGCTCATCCTGGAGCCGTGGATGGAGCCCCAGCTGTTGCTGTTCAATGCCCTTGGACACACAGAGCCCACCAGGTGATGCCTTTTCGTTGGTCTTAAAATTAAGAGCCAGACATGGTTAGGGGATAAAGGGTTTTTATCTCAGTATTTAATAAGGATCTTTATGGGTGCAACTCTTTGCCGAGGTGGAATGCACTGACATGCACACACACGGTGGATTGCATACACAGTTTTACAGACCTTGTGAATTAACCTATTTAACCAAGTGTCTCAATGAGAGGCGTGAATGAATAGTGTGATACCTTCCTATTTCGAAGTATTCCTGTCTAGATGGGCTTAATTCTAGTGTACAGGATGTGTTTTAGAGGGGACCTTGGTTTCTCAAGATAGCATAGAGCTTTTTGGCCTCCAACTGCGAGGCCTTTAGGATGTTTGGTTTTCTGGCCTAACAGAATATCAGGGTTATGCTAAGTTATCAGACTTAAGGAATTACAAGTATGCATGTTAAGGGCACTGAGAATACATAAAAGCATATAAAAGAAGAGGCAAAAAAATTTGTCAGGGTATCACAGGAGCCCAGGCTGGCTCCCTTACTCCTTGCCCTGGGAAGAACAAGCCCAGGAGGCAGCACATGCCTGGGCAGCTGGGCACACCTGGAGCACACCTGGAGCATACCTGGAGCATGGTGGCGAGGCAGGAGCTGGAGGCCAGGGCAGCTCCAGCACCTGAGCAGGGCTTTGCTCCTACTGTGCTTTGCCTGCAGTACTGGGGCTGTTATGAAACAGGAATGAGATGGGACAATGCAGAGCAGTTCCTGCTGCCACGCTTTTGTCCAGCAGCTAAAAGCTGGTTCAGAGGGTTTTGTGGAAGCCTTGTTTGCTTTGGTCTTTTTTTGCCCTTTCTTTAAGTACAGACTTAAAAGAGCTGGAGACTGGAGGCCACTGTAATTATTATTTCTTCCTGAATAGCACAATAAATGTACCATTTGTTCCATAAATGACAGGGTCCTTGCCTCAGAAAACATATGCAGCCTGTTCCCACTGCTGCTCCCTTTGACATGTGAGGAACTGCCCATGCCTGCCTCTGGGTGCCTGGAGATTTCTCTCACTCCCTCATTGGGGTTGGTGCCAAAACTTGTCTTGACATGTGACATGTGTGGTCACTGGAAGTCACTGTGGGGGCTGTCACTGAAACAGCCTGGATCACAGAGCAGCTTCATTTAGGTGGCAGCTGATGGAGGAGTTCTGCTGAATAGCTGGGGATAAAATCTGTGTGCAGGAGGGGACAGCTGAAGTCTGTGGTCATCGTGGCAGAAGCTCAGGCATGCACAGACGTGGCCTGGCAGAGCTGTGGTGGATGTGCCATGTCCCCACCTGCTGTGGCACCACCAGCATGCACAGGCAGCTGCTCAGGATGTTCTGGTGTCTCACAGCAGAGAGCAAGGTGCTGCAGGTGCATCTTTGAGCAGAGCTGAGGGTGTGTGGGAACAGCCTGCTGCTCACTCTGACAGCAGATTTTGAGCTCTTGGCTTTGCCAATCGCCTTACAGCAAACATCAAGATGGAGAGTGAAAGTCCCTGTGTCCTTTGGCTGCTGTTTGGGTGTTTGCAGAGCCAGCAGGTGCAGTGACAGCCAGGACTTGTCAAAGGAATAACCCTCTGTGGACCAGTGCTGCTCAACTATTGAGAGATGCCAGTCCATGAAATGGCTCTTTATAGGGCATCTCACAAAAAGGATTTTCTTTTTGAGTGTCTGGGTCTTCTGCTGTTGGTCTGAGCTCCAGATGAGAAACAGTGCATTAACTGGAAGGTACTGAGGTTACAAACACAGTAATTGTCCCTTGGAAGAGAAAATTGTTGAGGAAACCCACTCAGTTCTGGTCACATCTCTGTTCTCCTCCTTCCTCAGTGCAGGTTTTGGGGTGCTGTGGCTGAGGGGCAACGCAGCTCTGAGGAGCAGGGAGCCTGGTCATGGAGCCCGGGAGGGGCCTGTGGACTGGGAGCTTTGCTGCCTCTTTAACTCTCTCTCCATAACCCATCAGCTCAGATATCCACGGGGCAGCAGAGCATCCCTGGGAGAGGAGCCTGGCTCGGTCGGTGGCTGCCGTACTTCCAGCGGGGTCCCGCGGCGGCGCAGGCATTCACAGCAAAGCTGTTTCATAACCTCTGCTGGGATTCATGGGACATTCAGAGACAGGTTCTCCACTTAGTCAACGTTTTATAAGGATTTAAGGCTGAGAAGCTCTTTGAAGCACTGATGCAGCTTGTTCTGCCTTGACAAGGTGGAGATGAACGCTGGCGTGACTTCCATTCCCCAAGGAAAATGCTCCACAGATCACAAGCTGTCGGCCTCTGCTGCCGTTTGAAGAGACCAGAGGAGTCTCAGATCCAGGCACTCTGGGCCACATCAAAGCCTTCCCTCTGAAGCTGAGGTGCTGGGGAGCACCAGCACGTGTCCTTCATACCTGGGCAGCAGAAGCAAAGAAGGTCCCTGAACCAGGAGTCACTTGGGGGTTCAAAGCTCTGCTTAGCAGAGGCTGACGAGGCAAAACACCAGGATGGCAGCAGGAAGGACATAAACCCTCTGGAAGATCTGGGCCATCTGATAACAGGCCTCCAGAGAGGAGGGAGACCTTCTGCTCTGCTGGAGGAGTGGGGCCAGCATCTTCCCCCCCGCCCCTGAGGAGGCAGACCTGCAGTGTCCTGGGCTTGACTGGAGCCATTCCGTTGTGCCTGAGGGATTGTTTAATTAAAAAGAATGCTGCACCATCACATTTCAACTGTTTTCTCCATACATTGCTGCAAGTAACATCTAAAATAGCTCTAAAAGGCAGCAAAGCATTCCCCAAAGCAGGGGTGGCAGAAGAAGAACAGGAGAGGGAAGGAATTATGTTCTCTTACAGCTCTCTGTGTCTGTGCATTTGCTTCTGCATTTGCAGCCTTTGGGGCCTGTTTTAATTTAAATTTCTTTAGGAAAAACCCTGCTGAAGGAATGCTGCCTGCAGTGGCTGGCTGTTCAGCTTTGGCTTTGTCCTGGGGAAGCTTTGATGGTTGGGAAGCAAGAGTTGCTTTTCAGTCTTGGTGGGAAATGCCTGGATATAGAGGAAGGGCAACCACCACAAGAGTCACTTCTGGATGATGGGACTGGCAGTCTCTCAGCTCTCCCTTCGTGCTCATTCGTGTCCCACAGCTTGTTTAATTGCTTAACAAAGGCATCCTCTGCAACCACTGTGAAAGGAGCAGTGCAGGGAGGAAAAAAGCAAACTTGCATCAAGCCTTTCATCCGAGCACAGTAAGATAGTGCTGCTGACCTCAGTGGAAGCAGCCTTGGTTGTAAACGTGGTGTCCGTGTTGGGCATGGAGCAGCTGAGCCCCAGCGTGGGGATTGATGTGTCTGGATTGATGCAGGGACTGGAGACAAAGCCAGGACTGGTCCTGAGGGAACCTGTGTGGCAGCAGGTTGTGTTCCTCCCCAGAGAGCTCCTTATTCCCCTTCAGGGGAGGGTTTGAGATTGGCTTGTTAAGGCTTTATTCCAGGTTTTGATGCCAGTCCGGCAGCTCCTGAGTGGGTTTGACCCACGAGGTGGATCCCAGTGGCCTCTGCCTTTTCAACTGGGAGCTTGCCACAAAACTAGAAGCATGTGGGAACCGTGCCAGGGCTGGACATGCAGCCAGGCATCCCATGCAATCAATCCACAGGCTGCTATGCCATGTTATTCCTGGCCACATATCCAGAGCACCCAGCTCTGGGAGAGCCCCCACATTTGCTGCCCGTGTGCCATCCTGCTCCCTGCTGCTCCCTGTCCCCCAGATTGTCACAGGGAGTCAGAGCTGTCACCACCACCTGGCACTCTGTGGAGAGGTGAATAAATGCATTTTTCATAAGGCCGACAGCCCATGGTTCCTGGTGGATCAATAGGGCAGCTGGAGGAGTCCTTTGCATGCCCACTGTTGGGGCACCTCTGTGCCAGGTGCTCTGCAGGGAGGGGCAGGGGATTCCTTGGCTTGGCAATGCCCATGGGAAGCCACCAAGCTGAGCTGGGACTGGCAGGGAGGGTCCTGGCTGGGACAGGCGTGGACAGGGGTGTTTGTGCTGGGCAGGCAGTGTGGTGCGTGTGCTGGATCCATCACTACTGGATTTCTGTAACACTGAGCAGGAATTTTGCATGGTTTCTTAACCTCTTAATTGAGTTTCTTTATAGGGAAGCCAGCATCTGACAGGGGAAGGAGGTTGTTATTCCCTGTGAGAGCCACGGGTGAACAGCAGGAACTTGGAAAATACAAAAAGCTATTTCCAGAGAGGCTGGGAATAAGCCAGTTAAATCTTTGGCAATTTGTGGGCCCAGCTGCAATGGGACATCAGGTCCCACTGTTAGTGTTAGTGCACTTGTTAGTGCAGCATGTGCTTTCTTCCCTGTTAGATTCTCCAAGCTTGGGAGAGCAGAGGGGATAAAAACAGACTGAATGCTGGCAGACTCCTGGGATAGTGTGAGGGAAGATGTCACCTTGCAAACAGGAACTGATGGAAAGGATAGATCTGAGTGGGGGCAGAAAACATCATCTATTGTATGTGCTGTGCATGGGAAATTGCAGCAAGGAGTGGGAGAAGGGAATAGGTATGGGCAGGACGAGAGGTGTTTTCAGCTGGGGTTTGGGGTGGTGGGGAGGTGAGGAGGAAGGGGAAGGCGGAGGTGGCTGAGGTCAGGCAGTGTGACAGCTTTCAGAAAGAGGTTTGTTCTGAAGGTCCCTGCTCATCTCTCATCTCCAGACGAGTCCTAAAGTCCTAAATTGGTGCAAATCAGCACCAGTGCTCTGGTGTGGGCTCAAAGGTCTCTGCCAACCCGAGAGCTCTGAGAAGCAAGAGTGTCATGTGGTGTGCAGGCAGTGCAGAGCCCTGCGAGAGCAGCTGCCAGAAATTCAGATAGATGCACTGCTTATAAATAATAAATGATAAATTCAGCCTCTGATCTCCGAGGCACGCTCTGCTTCTGCACACTCCGTGCTGGCAGAGAAGATCCCCCATCCTGGACCCAGCAGTCTCTCTCTGGCGTGCAGGGTCTGAGGGATGCTGGGGAGGCAGCTGGTGGAATTGGGGTCGTGCTGAGCCACGGTGGAGCACGGCCCCTTCTGCCACCAGCACTAATGAGTGTGGCCCCTTGTGCCACAGCTGCTAACGAGCCGTGGGGAGGGCAAGGGCAGCCTCGCTCAGGCTTCAAACCACCCAAGCACAAAGCTGTGCTCCTGCCCTCTGGAGAGCAGCATTTTGTGGGAATGCAGCTTGCTGAATGAATTAATTAAGTCAATTTAAATGATAGACTAAACGATGCTTATTGTTAAACTGTGTGAGTTGTATAAACAGCAGGGTCAGGGTTGCTGTGGCCTAGTAAAGGGGTGATTCTGGCTTTATCCAAGCTATGCACAACAACCCCCTCCTCTGCTCTTGGGGGAGCTGTGGCAGTGCTGGTGAAGCTGCTGGTGCCAAGAGCTGCTCCTGCCCGCCTGGGCACTGCTGGGCTGTCTCCTGCTGCTGGATACATCCCTGTCCTGCTCCTGGCACCTGGCAGTGCTCTCGGAGCTGTGTTGGGTGGTGTCACGGCCAAGCTGCTGCTCCAGGGGCTGATGTGAGCTGATGGCTGCACAGGTAGCCTGGAGGGGTTATTAATATTTATTGTTATTATTTGTTAGCAGCGGTTACAAAGGTTGCATGAGTGCTCAGTAGATGCCAAGCTCTGTAAACATGTGTTTGTGCCATGGTTATCCTGCACCTCTCACCCTGTGCCCATGTCTCAGTTCCCTCCTGTGGGCTGGTTCCAGTTTGGAGTGGGGCTTCTGCTGCAGATGGGAGCAGGACCTGCTGTCTGTGCTCAGGCTGGGCCCAGCCAGCCCAGTTTATTCCTGCCAACCTCAAAGCGTGGCTTCCTTGCTGTGTGGGTTCTCTGTAGGCAGCAAGAAGGTGTTCCCACAATTTTTCCCTTTGTGTAGGAGTGTTTTTAACACACCAGAGCAGAGTCCTAGTAGGAGTAAATGATGAGAAGCAAGCAAGAAGAATAAATGTTTTTCTAAAGCAATTTCATAAGCACATAGATAGAATAGTCTGTATGGCAGCTACACCCTCTCCAGTGAGATCCTGGAGGTGTGAGGGTGCTTGCAAACAACTGCTGCTCTCTGTCTTACCTGTCTGGGCCTTTGTGCCCAGGTGGGACCCTCTGGCAGGGCTTGGGGCTCTCACTGTAGTGGGCTCCTGTGTGGGGCTGGGGATACCCACTGGAGAACAGGGGTGCTTTCCTGAGGACAGGATGCCTGGAGGAGCAGAGCTGCTGAGATCATCCTGGGCATTGACCTCAGGTGGTCGTGTGGGCAGGTTGTCCTGCTTGAAAGCACAGGATTGTGCAGACCCAGCTAGTGACTGAGCAAGGGCATTAGTCTGTGGCCTCTCAATAATTCTCTGTTGTCCCACCTGCTGTTTCCTCTCCTAAGCACAGGCTGAATTTCAGCTCCAAACCTCCTCTTTCTCTTGTTGGTGTAGCTGTACAGTCATCGAGCAGGAGGGACAGCTGCACACTGGGTGCTCCCAAGGTGTCTGTAGCATGCCAGCAAACATGAGTGCTCCTCACATCTGGGGACCCTCTCACTCAGAGGAGGAAAATTGCAGGTCAGGTCAGCTAAATTTCCTCCTCTTTCTCCATAGCACTGCACTTCACTCGGCCTGTCACACTGGGCTCGACCATGGATGCCACCCATTAAAAGGACATTGTGTGTGAAGGGGATCTCTGCTCCGTGTGATTACACTCTGTGTCCTGAGAGCCTCTCCAGTCCCACAGCCCCTGGGCACGTCTGGCTGGAGATCACTCCCTGAGCTGCTGTTGCCCAGGAAACTTCCCCTTCGGCTGCAGAGGCTGTGTGTGCCGGCAGGTCTTTGTGCCATGGTTCAGCTTGGGCCGTGTTCCTCGAGGTTTGCCATCTCTGCCCTGCACTCACGGAGGGAGCTCTGTCAGTGGTTTGTGCTGGGAGACACATGATGTGCTGCCAGTGCTCCATTGCCACCAGCCAGCTCAGCGAGGGGCAGTTGGATGGAAACCTGGCCTGAATTAGTTCATCTGCGGGCAGGTTTGCAAGACTGCAATACCAATCCTGCTCCCTCAGGTCATCCCTAGTTATTGTTATTCTTAGAGATAATTGGTATTTTTGTGTCAGCACTGGGGTGGCAGCAGGACCAGGACAGTGCTCGTCCCCTGTGCTGGCACTGCTGAGGGACATCCAATCTTGTGTGCAGTTCTGAGCTCTCATGGCAAGAAAAACATGGAGAGGCTGGAGCATGTCCAGGGAAGGATTGGAGCTGGGGAAGGGGCTGGAGAGTCAGGGCTGTGAGGAGCAGCTGGGAAAGGGCTCGGCCTGGAGAAAAGGAGGCTCAGGGGGGACCCTCTCCAGGAGAGCGGGGCCAGGTTGGAGTCGGGCTCCGCTCCCGGAGAACAAGGCACGAGAGAAGAGGAAATGGCCTAGAAGCTCTGCTGAGGGAGGGTCAGCTTGGACATCAGCAGGAATTTCTCCATGGAAAGGGCGGTCAGGGGCTGCCCAGGGAGCTTTGGAGTCCCCATCCCTGGAAGTGTCCAAGGAATACCTGGAGGTGGCACTCAGTGCTCTGGGCTGGGGACACAGTGGGGATGGGACACAGCTTGGACCACGTGGTCTTGGAAGTCTCTTCCAACCTGAATGATTCAGTCATTCTGCTTCCAGCTGGCTGCAAGGCCAGAGGCTGATGATAGGGCTGAGGAGCTCTGGGATATCTGTGTGCTCTCCTGGAGCAGCAAATCAGAATTCAGATGAGGCTCCAGGCGGATCTGCTGGAGTGGCACAGGACAGGCGGCGTGGGCTCTGTGCCGGGACATGAAAGCACAGAGCATACTGCCAGCAGCAGGAGGTATTAATGAAATGTGCTCCTCTCGCTGGCTCCCTTTGAGCTGTCACCTGTGACTGCAGGAGCTGCATTCCCAGGGCTGTGCAGTTCCCTGATGCAGCCCTGGAACCAGTGGAAATGTCCCTGCTAATGGGGAGCACAACTCCGGGCTGTTGTTTCTGCTGCCACTGGTGCAGATGGGGATTTCTGGAGCTGTAGAGCAGAACCTCCCAGCCAGCAACATCTCCTCTGACAGGTGGATTACTGCCAGCAGTGGAGACTTCTTGGAGTCTGACCCTTAGCTCTTTCCCTGGTACCTGATTTTGTTTGACAAAAAATGATTATTAAGAAAAAAATCAGCCCCTCCACTCTGCACAAGGGGAATTTTTGGCCTCCCTAGTCTGGTTTTGCTGCTGCCTGGCTGCTGTAGGTGGCTGCTGCTGGATCCCCAAAGATGCCCTCAAATCCAAGCAAACATTCCCTGTGCAGCTGGGATCACCATGACCACCCTTTCTGCTTTGCAGGCTGCAAGGGTTGTTTCTGAAAACCCACGGTGTGCACAGAACATTCGGTGTGGAAATCCTCTCCTGCTCTGTGCGTGCATCTGTCTGTAACGAGATGTCAACCCGTGCAGGCTGCTCTCCAGGACCTCCAGAGCCCTGTGTTGCACATGTTGGCTCCTCCTGCCTACCTGGGACCGAAGCAAAGTGCTAATTGTTGTGCAGATGTCATCTGCCAGGCAGGCAGGAGGCTGGAGGCTTGAAAGAGGCTGTGCTGTCATTTGCTACCAGCCTCCTCGGTACACGTGAGCTCTATTTTTATTGGGAGTGTGCATTTGCTTTCAGCCACTGCTTTGTTGAATTTCTTTTTTTTAAATATATTTTTTTATTTTTTTATTTTCTTTTTATTTCCAGGCTTGCAGATAAAGTTGAGGGATACATCTATTTTTCATTATTCCAGTTCTGCTGCTTGTTTTATAACCAAATAAAAAAACCCCTCAACCAAACCCAAAACCTGTTCCCTGTGTAAAAAGCAGCAGTTTGTTCTGAGATGAGAGGGAGCTGTGTGTTGTGGTCACCCTGGACTGAGGTCATGACTGTGGCAGTGTCCAGAAGGGCACAAAGATCAAGATCTTCTGGGAGCAGAGGGAGTTTGAGCTTGTGCATTGTGCTCTGGGTGTGTCAGCTCAGGAGCCTGGGTGTTGGTTATTACCTGGTTTTGCTTGGCCATGTCCCAGGGGAGAGATGGAAGCTCTGGCCACAGGCTGGCTTATGAAAATAGGGAGCTTTTCTTTTCCTCTAGCTATGGTTTAATCAGGGCTTGTGGGTCCTTGAGGTGCTTCTTTGACACTTCAGAAAAGAGGAGACACTGAAGGAGGAAATGGGAGGTGATGCTTTCCTGCACTGTGTGAGCTCAGCAGGGGACCTCATTGCTCAGGGATGGTGTGGGTGTCAGAAATCCAGATCTGTTCCAAAACCAATCAATGAGAAAAATCCAGTTGATGTGGCAGAGCTGACTCAGAGGTAGAGGCTGCTGTTCAGGAAGACCCCAGCTCAGGAGTTTTTGGAAGATGCAGAAGTACATCAGATGTACTGTTACCTCTGTTCCCTGCTCTGTCCCTCTCCTGTCCACCACTGACCAGTGGGATGTGGTGGGTTGTTTTTTCTTTTTCTGGCAAAAAGCAAGCAGGGAGAGGAAGAAGTAGCAAAATGGAGGGGAGAAAGGTACCACTGAAAGGGTGGAAGGAGAGAATGCTTCCCTCCGTGTCCCTGAAGGCTTCTGAGGGCAGAGGCTCTTTGGTGGCAGGAGCTGGTGTTGGGTGCTGCTGTGAGCAGGTTTTCTGCTTTGTGGAACACAAAGTGGTTGCTTCGAGGAGGGAAAACTCTGATAGCTGATGTGCCACCCTGATGGACAGCAAAGCAAGATATTTCGGACTGTGGTGTAGGGGAGGAAATTCTTTAAAACCTGTATAGGAGTAGGAGCAGACTTGATGGAGGGATGAGTAATGAAAGAGTGTTTGAACGGAACTAATCAGTCCCATCTTCTTTCAAAAGACCTCATTTAGTTTAATTTAGCAGTGTGTAAATTTAGAGCCAATCAAAGGAAATACTTGTGCAGCCTGTGTGCTGGCAGGCTGCTGCACTCCCTACCCCAGCAGCGAGCTGAAGGCTGTAGGTGGATCCCGAGCCTCGTGTGGCGAGGCAGTGGGGGCACATGTGTGCGTGGTCACACACGCAGGGTGGGCACACCAGCTCTGTGCCCAGGGGCTGGCACCCACTGCAGCAGAACCCTTTATTTCCCCCCCTCTTCTGTTCAGCAGGAGCTCTGTGGTCGGTCAGGGTGTCTCTGTGCCGTGCCTCTGCTCCCTGATCCCCGTGAGCGTGGTCAGAGCCAGCTCCTGGCCCCATGGCTCAGGTGAGCCGCTGCTGTGAGCAGCAAGGAAAGCCTTGTGCTGTAGGAACCACCAAGTGAACCTTGCTGACCTCTGCAAAATGTTGTTTTCCTCAAGAAAAACCTGCATATGGATTAGAGAAACCCCTGATCCTTGGAAGGCTGGTCGTTTTGTTTAATTTGAGTTAACGCAGCTACTTCTGTGCTTCAAGTGTGGCACAGGCATAAAAAGCCTTCACGGGATTGCACTGCTTTTTATTTTTCCCTGTAGTTGTCATCCATGGTACTGACAAAGTGATTTTAAACAAGTCTTGCAGGACTTCTCATGTTTTCCAGGAGAGATACTATCCCCTGTGGGGTCAGTATAAGGTGCTTGGCATTACCTGTCACAAACGCCATTAGCAGTGAGCCCAGCTGCCCCCACGAGCCCTGTGTGCTCACACCTTGAGGTGTTGTGCTTCCTGTCATGTCACACCCCTGATCCCATGCTGCGTTGCAAAGTGTTGTGTAAAGACTCCTGAAACCTGTGAAAATGGAAAAAAATACAGTTGGGTTTGTTTTGCTTTGCATTTCAGGCTGGTGGCAATGTCTCGCTGGGCCGGGCTCCTCTCCACCTGTGCCAGAGTCAGCCTGCTGCTGCTGCTGGGTTCTGTGCTCTTCTCCTGCTCCAGCCTGAGTGACACAGTGCCCGTAAGTTTTGGCTGCTCCAGCCTGAGTGACACAGTGCCCGTAAGTTTTGGCTGCTCCAGCTTGATTCCAGACTGATAAAGCATGGATGCTTTTTGCCTTTAAGGAAACGCCCGTTGTTCTTTAGGAAACCTTTCTCCTGCTTGAATTATGAAAACAAACCAAAAAAGGTTCTGCTGATTTCTGTGTAAATGAAGAATGGCTTGTGTGGTGCTGCCCATTCTTGCTAGAAATGCTAATGAAAATAGGGTATTGCAAGGCAACTGTGGCAGTGACAGCAACACGTAAATGAACCAAGTCACATCCTTTTATCCTTACTGAGCATTTAAACCCCGGCACTTTTCCTGAGCAGAGCTGGTAAACATCAGCTGTCTCCATTATGTGTTTGAACAGATCCAGCACTGGGAGGCCTGGTGGTAAATTTACAATAGCCTGTATCACTTAACTCCCTCTTGGATAATCACAGAGCTGTGGAAATCAGCTAAATAATAACAGCCCCACTCACTCCTTTTTAGTCCTGTTGAGTCTTGGCTTGGAAAATGTTAACATTGATTTTCATCTGCAGAACCTGGGCTTTTATGGCTGTGATTGTTCCTGAGCTTTAACCATTTGTTATAATTTGAACAATTCCAAGCCCCTGATGCACTCAGCAGAAGCAGGAGTTTCTCATGCATTTCTGAAATTGCAGTCCCTTTCCATAGCTGAAATAAAAAACATTCTGTAGGTTTGTCAGCTACCTTTGTGTGTTACCACAGTCATGGAACTGTGGAATTGTGTAGATTGGGAGAGACCTTTATGATCATTGAGTACAACCTTTAACCCAGCACTGCCAAGGCCACCAGCAACCCACGTCCTCAAGTGCCACATCCACACTGTCGTTGCTACTGTGCATGTTCTGCTCAGGTTGACATTTCTGTTGCTCAGAAAGGCTCTTTTAGGCTGGAAACAGATATTTATATGCAGAGCATCCAAATTCTGACAGAAAATGTGCATGCATTTTTTCCCCAAAGAGTAGAAGAACTGAATGTGTCCCAGAATTTCCAGTTAACCCCTGATTTACTTATCTTTTCCCCTGTGAAAACATCCTAAGGATTAACATCCAAACACTTCATGAAGTGAGCTGTAACTCTATTCTAATTGCCAACAATTAGGACTAATCATTCCCTGTAGGGTGGTTATCTCAAATTATTCAGTGGTGACTGAATTGGTGATCTCAGAAGCTGAAAATAGTACCTTCAGCAGACACTGAGTTGTGGGGATGATGAGTCTGGACCAGTTCATCTGTTCCTCTTGGAACCAGAACAGCCCAGACACAGGAGTCAGTGTCTGGTGTGAGAGTACAGGTCATCACTGTGCACTCTCCAGAGTTTTATGTGACTCCCACCAGCTCCCTAGGGAGGCTTGCCATTGAACAGCAAGGTTTCCCTCACAGCGAGGATTTTTTCCCCTGCTGTTCTCCCCTGTTCTTCCCTTGGCGTGACGTCGATCCACTCGTGCTGGCTGCTCTCCCACACCTCTGCCAGCCTCGTGCAGCACTTGCCATGGAGGTGGTGATTAAATCCCTGCCTCATTGTTTTAAAAGACTTGGAGAACACTGGAAGCAGGTGGAGAAGAGGATCCTCACATTTGTATCATGTGGGCAACTTAGTGTGTTTTTTTCCCGTGTCCTATTTTGGAAATAGCTGAACTATTTTAGCTGAAATCTTCTCCAAGCCTGAAATAAGTGCATTTAAGGAAAAAAAAAAAAACAAAAAAAAAAAACACACCAAAAAAACCCCCCCAAAAAAAAAAAACCCAAAAAAACCCTACCCAAACCAACTAAGCCTTGAGGCATTTCACTCGTGTGGAAAATTTCAGCTGAAAAAGTTAAAAGTTTGACATATTTTTAGGCAAGGGAAAATGGGGTCTTACAATGTTACACAACCCTAATAATAGCAAGGGCTCCTGCCTCTGACTGAAATACAGGTGAGGCTCTGTGAGAGCTGGTTTGAAACCTGCAACCTGCTTTGGAATAGGAAATAAGCTGCATTGCTTTGTTCAGCACAAATGTCATACTAGTTATGCATGTTTAACCTTTAATATACTTTAAATCTAAATTTAACCATGTGGAAAGAATCTCGGATGTCAAAAAAAAAAAATCTGCTGGCGAGGGAAAAAATTTTGTATTCTCAGCCAGCACTAAATTACCCAGATGCAATTGCTAATGAGCTGAATCTCTTCTCTCCAAAAGGAGTTTGCCCTTACAAAAATAGAAGAGAGCGACATAAAAGATGACAGTGGGAAGGAGCCAGTGACAGAGGATGACGCTGATCCTGAAGACCTGGAAGTGTTTTACCCCACGGATCAGTGGCAAACCCTGCGTCCAGGTAACTGGTGCTGGCTAATTATAGCATCCCTCTGGAAGCCCACCTGCCAGCGCTGACAGGAGCCCTGCAGACACTCCAATACCCATTTGTTCCTATGACAATGTGTGCTTTTGCTGGTGTTCACATCCAGAGAAGGACTCAGTGACCCAGTGCAGGGACCAGAGGCCGTGGGCAAAGCGTCCAGCGAGGGGAGCGGTTTGCTCCGGGGCTTTCAGGTCACTGGAGCAGGAAGAGTGGGCTGCCAGCCCCCTTGTGGGTGGGGGGCTGTCTCTGTCACTGGCTCCACAGCCCTTTCTCTCTTCATTGTCAAGGGCCAGGTTTTGTAACATTTGTTGGCACATGGATTCCCAGGTGTGCTGTGCTCCGGTGTGGAGCTGCTCAGTGGCAAGCTGATTAGGAGCTGTCACTGGAGCACTGCACAGCTTTTTAACAATGGGTTTTCTGTTCCTCGGCTGTTTGAAAGCTAGCTTTTATTCCCATCCATGCAAACCACAAAAAAATCTCTTCCCTTTGTTTGGGTTGGTGTCTTTCATTAGATGTGCCTGGGACTCTATGGTGAGAGGAGCCCAGCAGAGCAGCTTGGCCTCTGTGTGCTGGGAAGGCTCTGGAGGGGCCAAACCCATTCAAACACACACAGATGCACGTGTGCATACATATTTCAACAATTAGCCTGTCTCTGGGGTCCTGAACGAGCTGTTTAATCCACTTGTGCTTTGGTGTCCTCATGTATATGCAGGTGTAATACCTTCCCACCTCACAAGGGTGAACTAAGTAGTAATTAATTTTTATAAAGTGCTCTGAATTTAAGAGCTTTATCCTGTGCTCAGTATTATCATTGAATGAATAAGTATGGGTTCCATTTGTCTTGAAATTTCTGCCGGATATAGCAGAATGACTTTTCCAAATGTAAATCTTTGTATAACATAAATGGCTACAAAAGCCCCTGCATTCCACAAAGCCGCAGTATATACTTATATTCCATTTCTGTACCATTATGTATGGAAGGCGTGTGGTGTCCCTGCTCATTATTCAGCCTGGCAGATCCCCACCAGCTTTGTTGGAGCAGAACATGTACATACTTGCAATCATTAGAAACCTCATTGCAGGGTTTGTTCACAAGCACCTTCTCCACCGCTCTGGTGCCTTATTCTGCTTCATTTTTGTAGTTATTCCATGTTGGGCACATGCAGTGAAGGGCTTGTGGAAGTGGGGAGCTTGTCAGTATTCACAGAGGAGAGTAATTTTGGTTACTCTTGTAAAGACTTAAATGATGTCCTGCCTCATGCTCTGACTGCTACAGATCTCAGCACTGGGGACACGGCACAAAGAAGAGCCTGCCTTGGTCTCCTGCTGCCATTCTGGGTTTCTGTCTCCTGGGGGCTCCTCTGGAGGGAAACCCCTCTGAGGATTGGCACTCACACCTTCAGCACGTGTTAGCCGAGGCTGGGGACCCTGCTGCCAGCCCATCCTGTAGCCTCTGGCCCCACGACATTCCCAGTGTGAGCACAGCTCTGCGCCGGGCAGGGAGCTGACCTGGCACGAGGGAAGCTGCTGCTGGGGCTGCACAAGGATGCACCTTTTGGTCCTGCAGCAGAGCCACGCACTTTGGCAGTTTGTCTCATCCACTGGTTCTGCATCTTGCCATGTTTTCCATGTGGTTGCACTCAGTGGCAGCTGAGCAGAGCCTGGCTGGGCTGGGCTCAGGAGTTTGCCTTCTGCTGCCCATCTCTCCAGGGCACCCCCACTCCCTCTCCCGTTGTGTCCCTGTGGCAAACTGGGCCAGTCTCTCTGGGGGAAGCAAACGTTTTAATTTAAAATCTGGATCTACAGTTCTGAACACTGGGAGGGAGCTTGGAGCTGCGTTTCCCCCATCTCACTCCTGTTTCAACTTGTTCCTGTTCTGAGCTCACGCAGAATTTTTGTGCTTCTCTACAATGGTGCAACAGCTCATCTTTTATAGATGTATTCCCAGTTTTCCTCTGAGTTTCTAGTTCTCTATTGCTAATTGCATCAATCCACGTTTCCACCGAGACTGCAGCAGTGTCATCAACCTGTAACCTGTCAAATTCCCCCCAAATTCAATTGTTATTGTATCTGTGATGCTTTGGGCACTTGTTCCTTGCTGTCTACAGTGTGAGCTGGATTTTGATCAAGTGCTTCCTTGCACTTTGAGCACACTTCAAGCTGCTGGAGGTAGCTGGATGCAAACACAGAGAGACAGTTGCCCTAAGAGCTGTGCCGCCTGTAATCTGGAAGCAAGACCAGTTGTCTCTTCTGCCAGGCAGCCGGAGCTGACGGCTCTGGGAAGGTTGGTGAAACTTCCCCGAGCCCTTTAACACTTCGTTAGGCATTGCTTCTTTCTCACTTGGCACTAAATAATGCACCAGGTGCAAGGCTCAGACTGAAGGGAGATGTGTGCCTTGGAAAGGCTTCCAGCACCTCTGTGTTGGACTTTTTGGCATCATCTGTGGGGCTTTTCCTTCTGTACGTGGTGGAGTCCACAGGAACCTGCAGGTTTTCTGGAGTTTAGTGAGTGGGATTGCACATTCACAGCCCTGCTTAGGCTCCTTATGGACAGGTAACTGTTCCACTGCAGACACAGAGTTTGTTTAAAGTTGTGCTTCCTCTGCTGTCTTTTTCCTTTCAGAATACACTTTCTGTGGGTGATAGTACCCTTGGGACAATACCCTTACTTTTGTTATTTGGGCATCAAATTTCCCAATATTTTGTTTAGCATTCCTGAAGATGATTGGAAGCTGGACTGCTCTGACCATCTAGTTATATCACTGAGCAGCAGATTTTCCACCCAGCATTAGGGTGGGAAATGTTCCACCCAGCAGTGGCTCCTCTGGAAAGACTTTCCTATAAAGACTCACGAAAAGGATATGAGGGCAGGGGTTTAATTGGGAAAGGAAAAGGGGATTAATCATGCCCCCAGCAGTGATGAGTGGAGAGCTGGGGCTGTACAGGGCCTCTGCCCATCCCCGTGGCAGCAGCACTTTGCTGCTCCCTGATGTGGCAGAAACCCTCTGGCAGGGTTTTCCAGCTGACAGTTGGGAGTTAGTGAGTCTAGTTTCCAATCCAGATGGACAAGTGAGAACCTCCTCTGCCCAAAATATTTACAGATTGCTCTGCAGACAGGCAGTAGTGGGGCAGGGAGGCTGCAGAGCAGCTCCCTGCAAACCGGAGGGATGGAGCAGAGCCTGGCACTGTGACTGGCACGGTGCAGCACGTATCTCTCTGGGGTTTGGATGGATGTCTCAGGGCAGAGCAGGGAGCTTGGCTGGCCTGCACCTTCAGCTGTGGTTAAAGCTCTGCCTTGCAGAGCTGAACCTGCAGTGACTCCCCAGCATTTGTGCTGCCCAGAGTAATTTTCTCAAGTGCCCGATTATATCACAGTTAAAAACCAAGGAGCCATAGCTGCTGCTGCTGATCAGGCTGCCAGAGTGAAGGTGATGTGAACATGCTGTTGGTGCTGCTTCTGCAAAGATGAAACCATCTTATGTTCAGCAGGGAGCCAGTGATACATTGCTTGGCATTTAAATATCCATGGCTTCAGCTCCCAAGGATCCTCGGGCTATCTTTGCTGCTCCTACTTGTCACGGGTCTTCTCCCATCTCATTTGCTGCTCAAACAAGATTTTACACCTGTGGAAACACAGTTCTCAAGGCAGCCACATCTGGGAGGTGTTTTCAGAGGCTGCTTGGAAGAACTTGCTGTGGAAATAACAAGACTGAGGATGGGGAATAGCTTGGTCCAGCTCCACTGCCAGTCTATCTTCAGGAGATTTTCAGCTTTGAGCTGAGAAGAGGTTCTTAAAGCTGGTGGAGAAAGGAGGCAGGAGGGATGCCTTTGGTTCAGGAGTCCTGTGCCAGGCCTGTCCCACAGCCTGTGGTGGTGATGTGGTGGCTGCTGAGGTTCCTTTACACCTTGTCCTGCTGCTCACAGGGACATCCTGATGTCCTGAGCTGTAGCAGCTCTTGCTAATTGCTTTGCTGAATTAATCACTGTCCAAATCATTGGCTTCTTGCTGACCTGGACCTAACTCAGACAGTGGTGGGCAGGTCTCTGAAATATTTATGGCAGCACGGTCAAGAGAGGGCTGTGAAATACAGAGTGAAACCAGCAGGGTATGCTCATTTTTGCAAACTTTGACGTGTCTAATCCAGGAAATAGGAGCCTCATCAGATCAGCACAAATTTGCATATAGAGGGAAGGCAAATGGAATTTTAAAAACCTCATCTATACTAGATGAAATGCTTCTTCCTGGGTTTCTTTATAAAATGACTTGTTAGTGATGTGCAGAGGGAAGAAATCTTGACTCTGGAGTTGTTATAATCTTGTCTGGCCAGTGACAGGAGAGCTGGAGGATGATTCCAGCAGGTAGGAAAGGCCGGGCTGACTTGAGAGCAAATGTTCAGTGCTTGGAAGCTGAGTTATGGTCCTTGGTAGCTCTCCATCTGCTTGTTTTCAATCTGACCTCTTGCATAGGAAGCTTTTCATCTCCTAAAAGTATCTTGTGCCTGTCCTTTTTATTGCCAGTTGCCTTCATGGGCTCCCCTCTCAGCTTCCTACCCTTGTGGGCTTTCCTTTGGCTCTCACCTTCACATCTCAGGATGCACATGTCCCCAACACTGGCTAATCCCAAGTCCTTGGCAGAAGTGCCAGGGCTGAAGCTGCAGGCGCTGCTCCTGCCTTGGGTGTGGGGCAGTGCCAGGGAGATGTGGCACACCAAGCATGTCCTCCATGCCCTGGTCCCTGGGTAAGAGGGATAGTGGTGTTTCCCTGCTTGCTGTTGGTGAAAGGACAGGACTGGGGTTCAGGAGACGCTGGGACAGTGAGCAGACGGGTGGTTCCCAGCCCCCTGCTCCAGCAGGGAGTGTTTGAAGGATGCCATCTCTGGACAGGGAGACAGCACAAGTGTCCCTCCCTGCGGCTTGGTTTCAGCATTTCTGTAATGAATTGGGAGCCAGTTTTTGTCCCCCAAATGCAGGTAAAGCTTCTCTCCTGTCATTTCCTGAAGTGGCAGTGTCCTGGCAGCACTGGTGTGGTGAGAAAAAGCCCTACATGCTCTGCTTTGATTGCTCAGGTTTAGGAGCAAAGTGGGCTTGGGGTGGGTTTTTGGTGTGTCAGGTCAGTACTGTCCCTTACTGGCCGTGATGTTACTGGTTTCATTAAAGAAACTGGTTACAAAAGTCTTGTGCAGTGATGCTCCTTCTGCCAAAAACTAACTGTGCTTCTGAGCAGCCAGAATAAAAGTTTGCAGCTTCTCTAAAACGCAGGCATGGGCTAGGCTGGGGGGCACTGCCAAAACAAGGGTGCAGTGCTGTGTTTTCATGAGCCAAGCCATGACTCCTGCTAGTGGTTTGTGGAATTCTGAGCCCTGCAGGCTATTCCAGGTGATCTGGAGTGGTTGTAAAGCAGGGGATGAGGTGCTGAGAGTCAAGCAGTGGTTTTAGTGCAACAGGAGGAGGTTAAGCTGCAGCTTTCAGAATAATTTCAAACTTGGCTTTAATGATGCTCAGGCTGCTGGTGGTGTAATAGCAGTAGACATCAGCAGTGGGAATCATTCCCGTGGTTAAATTTACATTGTTTGGTGGGGGAAAAGTGCTTTGAAAGAAGAGAGACTGTTTCCCAGAGAAGACATCTCTCATTCCTTTCTTTTATCTCCTCCCTGCCAAGCTGGGGATGCTGTGAGCGTGTGAGCTGCTGAGAGGTGCTTAAATGTGTGCTGGGTGATGAGGAATATCTTGCTCTGGTTTTTATGTGCAAGCAGGCTGTATTTTCTGCAATAACTCTAATAACCTTCGCGTGGCTGTTTAGAAGGATGAACCTCATTAAAGAAGAGGTATTTAATAACAGGCCTATTTTTATCTCTGTCTTTATCTAACAGTCTGCACATTTATTTCAAGCTTGTAACAGTGCTTTGGAAGAAAAATGTTTTCCCTCCTCTAAAATGTTTTGGCAGTGCCTCCAGCCTCAGTTATCTTGAATTTCCAGTTTGGCTATCACCCCTCCTCCTTCCAAAGGCAGCAAGCCACACCAGGCCCACGGCTCCAACATTTTCTTTGAGTATTATGGGAATGTGGTTTCAAAACGTGGGACTTGTGTTGCAGGGTCACTGAAACAGTTCTGGAGGTTTGATCAAACATAATCACAGCAACTCCCTCAGGCTTCAAATATGTGATCTTGTGTGGGACAAGCATTGCAGGCACTGCAGTGCTTGCTGCAGGATGTGATTGACCACAGGCTCTGGGAGAGGCTGGCAGCTCTGTGGGTCAGGCATTCCTGCAGAGATTTTTTTTCCCCTAAATCTGTCAACTTTATTCTGAAATTTCATAAATTAAACCCTGACCTCTAGATATCTTGCAGACATTGTGTTTGCAGCCCACTCTCCTGTGTTTGCTGTCATTTGCTGGTGGTGATGGAGGCGGCCCCAGCCCTGAGGGGATCCACCATCTTTCCAGCTCCTTCCACATCCCTTTGGCATTGCTGGTTCTGTGTTCAGACGCTGCCCTGGCTGAAGGTTGGCTGGAGCAGAAGTGCCTGAACCTGTGGCCAGGATGACCATTCCTGAGCCCTTTTCCCAGGATACATGGGGCCATGCACTCCAGGAGCTGCTGGATTTAGGCCCTGGGATGTGTGTGGCAGTTGCTACAAAGAACTTGGCTCTAGGGTCTAATACTTGGTTTTTCCTGGCTGTTCATGTGCATCCCTAAACCACAGTTTTACAGCATTATCTTTTTCCATAATTAGGGAGTATTTTCCATGGTCTTGCCCAGGCCCTTCCTCCCTGCAGTTTCCCCCATGGGCTAAGGCCTGACGTACTGAAACTTCCACAGAACTGATTCTGGGTGAGCAAGGACGAGGTCAGAGGGTTTTCAGGCAGTCAGCACAGTCAGTTGGCTCCTGTGAGGAATATTCACTTGCTCTTTCACAGTTCTTGCCTGCAAAATGTGCTCTTGCTCAGATGGGGCTCCAGCCTTTTTTTTTTTTTTCTTTCTCTTTTCTTTTTTTTCTTTTCTTTTTTTCTTTTTCTTTTTTTTTTTTCCCCCAAGTTACTCAATTTTCCATTCATTTATTTATAGGGTCACACAAGCAACAGATCTGCTTTTTCCACTGATCCTTCCAGATCCATGTGCTGAGCCTGCTCCATTTTGGTGTAAAAGCACCTTGCTCCCAGGAAAGCTCAGAATATCCATCCAGCTGTCTTGACTGAGCAAGGCATTTTCTCTGAACCCTGCCCTCTGTTCATTTCAGGATCTGCAGGGAATTTGGGACATAAATTAAAAAGCTATTTGATGTTCTTTGAGGTCTAGAAGCCGGTTTTGCATTTGTTCTTGCTTAACGCACACTGAGACAAATGGCTCTGCTTTGCTGAAGCTGCTTCCTTTAGCATCCTGAGGAAGCTTCCGAGTTGAAAAATAAATATGGCTATATGGCTCTGTTTTTCCAGCCCTGCTTTACCAGCAAAAGCTGGGGAAAGAAATGTAATCTCCTCGGGTCTGTCCTGATGTTTTGTAGAACTGATTCCCATTTATTGGAAGAAGTCTTCCTGGCTAGATTCACGTTTAATTTTTTATTATGTGTTTACATTTTGGAAGGAGTAGGAGTGGTGTTGGAAATTCTAATGAGGGACAACATTTCTGATTCAAAAGATCTTTCTTCAGTCCAGAAATTCCTTTTCCTCTCTCCTGATTTTTCTGCCTGCTCCTTAAGACTGCAGGAAGTTTTGCTTGGGTCATTCACTTGCAACAGGATGTTATCTGAATACAGAATTAATGTATGCAGGCTGTCACTTGGAATTGCTGCTGTTCTGCTGCTGGAGAGCTCCCAGGGTTGCAGAGTCCTTGCAAGCGGCAATAACAGGAATGTGCCTGTGATCCTGCAAAGCCAGAGAAGAAACATGGAGCTGCAAGTCTCTCCCATCACTGCAGGGTGTGAATAAATAGATCTAATCAACAATTTACATGTTAGCCCCAGACCAGGTTTTATTTTTAGGATGTGTCATTCAGCCCAAGTGAAACCTCTGCATCTCGGGCTGGTGGTGTTTCTAAAAGCACCTCTAAGTGATCCCCGAGGGTGGATGTTAAGCTGCATTTACATTTTGATAGAATCTGCTGCTTTTCTTATCTGAAACAAAGCCCACCTGATCTTCATTAATTACACTATCATTTCACCTGGTAACCAGGGTGCTACTAATTACAGTTATCTCCCTGTTCTTCAGCAGATAATACACAAAAAATTGTTATCCCTGGCTGTATCTGGATTAACTGGAGCTGTAAGGAGGTGGCACACGGTGATGGGCTTTAGAAGTGGAGTGAAGGTATTTATAGACTGTCTGAGGGAAAGCTGGAGGAGTGGCTGCTGTCCTGTTGGCTGTGCTGCCATTTCAAGACACCTCCACAGCAAAACATAGAGAAAACAGTGTTTTAACATAGAAAATCTGGTTACTCCAGGGTGACTGGAGCAGGCCAGCTCCACAAGAGAGGTGGTGGAGTCCTGGGACATCCCAGACCCTCCTGAACACAGGTGTAGGGCTGGAGGTGACATTGCATGAGCAGGGGTTGATCCCAGAGGTGTTTCCAGCCTCAGCTATCAGGGATTGTCTGGCAGTGCCTTTTTTAAGACAGAAGATCTCATGGTGGCTTCACAGAGAGCTGCAAGCACTGGTGGTGGTGCTGACTGCTCCCCCACTAATATCAGCTGCAGTCTGAGTGGGGCAAGCACAGAAAGGTCTTCTTTGAAAAGAGGCAGCAGAAAATGTCTGAGCTGCTGGGGAGTTGTGGGTCCAGAGGGCTGAAGTCAGGAGCCAGAAGCTGCAGGGAAAGCACCCCATGAGGGCAGGGCCTTTGCTGGAAGAGAAGTCAAGAGGCTTTTCATTTGACTCCTGTTTCATCATCATTCCATACACTGATCTCTTCAGATGCTCTCTAAACCTTTGGATTACTTCCTAAGGGGAAAGGACCTGTCCTGGAGGAGAAGCAGAGTGAGGCTGCTGAGGAGAGCTTGTAGCTGTCAGCTGGCAAGAGATAAGGGAGATGGAGGCTCCTCCAGCCCAGGCTGTGGTCAGAGGTGTGAACAATGCATGAGGAGCTGTACATGCTCTCCTCCATCCACTGCCAGAGTTCTCAGGTCAAACACACCTGCACTGCCTGTTTGTACAGTTTGCTACACTTGATAAACTGATAGATGTGAGTTTGGGGTTTTTTGTTGCCTTTTTTATTCTGAAGAGGACTAAAGATGGTTCACGTGATTTCTTCTGTGCCTTCTGCAGTGCAGGTGATGCAGGCAGGGATGGAACAACGGCACCTTTATACTTGTCAAGTCTCCATCCACACCCAAGGCACTGCCTGAAGCTCAAAGGTGATTTTCTTGCAGGCTCAGAACACTACACCAGCAGGGAGAACAAGAAGTTCAGTGGAGACCATGCTCCAGAAAAACTGTATCCATGGTCCAAAAGCTAAATATGGAACCATGGAAGTGCACACTACAGTGGCAGCAGAGCTGGGAATGCTGAATGGGGAGGTTTCCTGCAGTTCTGGCATGAGGAACCAGGGATCCTCTGGTTCTGCATGAGGATCTGTGGTTCTCTGTGGTCCTCCATAAGGACCTCTGGTTGTCCATGAGGACCTCTGGTCCTCCATAAGGATCTCTGGTTCTCCATGAGAATCTCTGGTTCTCCGTGGTCCTCCACAAGGATGTGCTGATGCCTTGCTGTGACAGCAGGCAGTGGTTTCTGCTGGGGTTGCTCTGCTGGCAGTGCTGTTCCCAGGAGGGCAGGGCAGGGATGCTCCTGTCCCAGCAGGTCACTGGGCATGCAGGTTCCATCCTACAGCACCTGCTTCTCCTCTGCATCACTTCCAGGGCCAAAACTCCTGTCCTGCTGCAGGGCAGGGAGCCCTCTGGAGCCAGCAGGGAGGAGACAGGCTGGGCACCACCCGGGCAGCGCTGGCTTAATCATTTGTGCCTGTTCCTGCCAGGGGAGCTGTGTGCTGGGTGGAGATGTGTGTGTTTGGGGGAGGGTTGGCCCGGCCATTAGCTTGTCAGGGTTTGCAACACTGGCAGCTGGGGAGAAAACTGTTATTAAGTGTAACGTGGCACCTTGGAGACGGAAGCATGGGGAGACAATAAATACAGCCTTCCATAATGCCATTTTATGGTGTCACTCTTCAGAATTTATTAAGACTTAGTTGCAGCCATGCCTACAGCCTCCTGTGCTGGAATCAGTAAATTGTGTTCATTATCTCCAGCACTTGCTCTGACCTGTGTTTTATAACAGAGGAGTCACTGGAGGTGGGGGGACACCCCAGCTGTTTTCTGCAGCCATTTCCTTGGTGCAAACCCAGCTTTTCTGCGGTTTGCTGAAACACCCCAGGCAGTGCTTGGCTGTGTGGATGGACCCAGGTGTGACATGGTGGTTGATGAGAACACTGAGGGACTGAGGACCTGCCAAAATCTCCACAGTTCCACGAGGAACAGGGAAGGAGCTGGGCGAGGAGGGATGCCATGGGCACCTTGGAACACGCTGGCACATTTGTCACTCCACTGTGGGACCACTCCAGCAGTCTTGGATGTGCTGAGGATGCTGGAGGTGGAAAAGAGTTCATAGGAGCTCCCTGAACCACAGCCAGGGAGATGCTACATGCCTGTTTGGTGTCCCCTTGCACCAGTGTTTTCAAATGAAAACACAAATGAAACGTGAAAACACAAATGTGCTCCTTTCTCCCATTTTTTGTCAGGACAAACCCCAGCAGCAGCATGTTTGTGTGCCTTCATCCTTATCCTCAGCATTTAGGTCCAGGATGGAGGAAAACAAATTCAAGTCCAACCTCCGGATAATTTATTATGTTCCTTGTGCTTAAGGGCAAAATTTAAGTTGCCAAAAGCAGATGTTTGCATGCTCTTTTTTTAGCTCTCAAAGTACTTTCTGTGTGCTTGATTGATGGACGTCCCTGTTACATTAATAGCTGGGCTTTGCAGAAAGCTGTTATTACCAGGAGAATCTGGTGTGGGTTTCAGTTTTTCTTCTTGCATTGAAAATCCATTATTAATGTCTTTTTGAGGGGGGAAAAACCCCACGGTTTCATTTCAGGCATTTTGCTTTGCTTTCTCAGGCTTCTTCTCAACTGTCTTCACCAAGGTGCTTTAAAAATCAATATTACAAGTGTTCTTTATATTTTACTGGGTGGTTGAGGGTTTCTGTGTCTTGCTATTGATTTCTGACTGTACTGCAGGACATTTAGGTGCACTCTGTGATGAAGACACATAACTTCATATGTGTCTTCTTAATTATCACTGTGTTGCTATCTGCATGCTCCCTGTTGCTGAGCTAGCCTGGAAGGCACCAGGAGAGCTCTGAGTGCAATCCTGAGACACCAAACTTGTGACTGTTCATTTAATGTGGGTTTGGTTTTCAACCAGACACAGGGCTCACATGAGGCTTGTGTTGTCTTTGCAGAGTTTTTCTGCCCTGACTTCTCAGGCAGTTTCATGTTCTGCATTGTAGGAGCATAACAGGTTGTCCTGGCATTGTGTGGGGTGATCATAATGCACCTTCAGCTTCGAGCGCTGACCTTATTCCTTGGGGCAGCTCTGCTGGCAGATTTCGGAGGTGCAGAGTCATTGGATCCCAGAATGGTTTGGGTTGGAAGGAACCTTAAAGCTCATCCAGTCCCATCCCCTGCCCCTGCAGGGACACCTCCCACTGTCCCAGGCTGCTCCAAGCCCTGTCCAGCCTGGCCTGAGACACTTTCAGGGATCCAGAGGCAGCCGCAACTTCTCTGGGCACCCTGTGCAGGGCCTGCCCACCTTCACAGGGGAGAATTCCTTCCTAATAACCCATCTCAGCTAAACATGTCTTCTGGCAGTGGGAAGCCATTCCCTGCGTCCTGGCACTCCAGACCCTTGTAAAAGTCCAAGTCTCAATGAAGTAGTGCAGAAGCACAGACTGCATTTGTAACTGCTGTAAAGTTGGATTTATAGACCGAGGCTCTTGGAGCACATCAGTACCGATGGCACCATCTGTGTGAGAGCTTGTTTCCACCAGAGGAGCCTGTGAGGAGTGACACAACTGTGGCCAGCACGGGTCTCCACAAGGCTCCCATGGCTCCAGGTGGGCTGTACCAGGGGAAGAGCTCTGTGTGTGTGGGCACAGCCCTTCCCATCCCTCCATGCACTGGCACAGGCTCCATGTCTGCCAGGGGCTGTGGCTGTACCAGCAGGCAATCTGGAGTGGACTGGGTGTGCAGGAACCTCCGCTGGCTGGATGGGGCTGTTTGCTCTTCAGGCTTATCCTGAGGAGTTCCTGGACCTCTAGACATGGGGGCTGCACTTGGATTCTCAGGAACTGATTGTTGCAGTTTGTCTGTCAGTGCTGAGGACCAGGGCAGACACTGGCAGAGGAGCTGGTGCCGTGTCCCTGGGAGCAGAGGGCTCGGTGGTGGCAGCGCTGGCAGGGGACACGGCAGGCCAGCCCTGCCTGGCCCGGCAGAGCCGCTGTTTGCCGAGCCGGGGAAGGGACGGGGCTGGTGTGCATAACAATGGGCAGGCTCTGACCTTGCCGCTGGAACTCACTTAGCAATTCTGTTGATGTTCTGGAAACGAAAATATAATTCAGGCCACCTTCTCCTCCAAGCTCACCCTGAGAATCTGGGAGAAGAGCTAATGAATAATTAGGGGCCTTTTTTTTTTTTTTTTTCCTTTTTGCTGGAGTTGCTGCTCAGTGTTGAACTGTGCTCTGAAGTGTCATTGGTTCCCTTGAACTTATTGGTCCTAGTGTACTTAGCATTAATATAATTGCGTAAATTGCAGTCTCGTTAATCACCAGGGGCTGCGGCACATCCCTCTCGTGCTGTTTTGTGGTTGGCTTGGTTGGTGGGAACCCCTTGGCCAGGGGTGGAGGCTGTGGCTGGAGCACTCCCCCTCTGCTCCTGGGCCTGCTTTAGCTGTGCTTTGTGTGTGTCTCACCCCTCAGGATCTGGAGCGTTTGCCAGTGTTGCCGTGATTGCAGGGAGCAGCCTTGCTGCCACAGAGGAGAAAAGGGAAAGGTGGGTTTGTCCCAAGGGAGTTTGGCTGGACCACATCCCTGCTGCTGTCACTCTGGTTGGGGTCTGTGGGGTCCCAAAATGCAGAGCCCACACTTGTGGCTTTGAACACACAGAGCCCGAGCTCTTGCGCAGGGTCTGCTGCAGGGCTGTTTGATGATGCTGTGGCTCTGTCTCTGTGGCAGAGCTCTTAGCCTTCCTGGCAATGTAAATTCTCCTGGCTGCATGCTAAAATTACACTGAGTTATTGATTTATCTTTGAGAGGATTTCCTTCCCGAGGGACATTTCTGGCTGTTCTAGTGATTTAGTTCTTCTGCAAGTGCAGAATCCGTAGCAGAGGAGAGCCACCCTCCTGCCCTCGAGTCTGCAGCTCAGGGTCGCGCTCCCTCAGGCTTCCTCTGCAAGCTGATTTCTGTTCCAAGGCTGGGACAAGGTTATGTGGCTGTTAGTTCACTGTGACAACTGCAAATAAAAGGACATTTTCAACTTTCCACTGCAGAAGCTGCAAGTCTGGGACAAGCTTTTGTGCCGTGGCACCAACATTATCTTGGGCATGTCTCAAACCCAGCTCCAAGGCTGGAATGTGGGATGTATGGAGCCGTGCCAGCATTAATACATGCTCCTGGGAATGTTTTAGTTCCTCAAAGTGGGGTATGATTGGAGCAGGATCATGCTAACACTTCTTTCCTAAAGTGGCAGGGTACAGCCTCTCTTTTCTTTGCTTTCTTTTGACTCTCCATGGAGTGTCTCTAAAAACCAGACCATGCAAGTTCCTGCTGTGGTCATGAGGAAGCAAAGCCAGTTCTCTTCTACTACCACCAGTTTTCTCCCCTTGGCCCTGAAATCACACCCCAGTAGTTGTGGCTCAGCTGGTGAGCACCATCAGTAGAAGGACCTGACCCTTCAGGACGTGGCCAAATGTTTCAGCTACTCTGTGACTGGAAAATGCCCAGCTCTGTGTCCTTGGGTGCCCATTTGAAGCACGTCCCTGTGGGTTCCTGTATTTACACCCACAGTGGATTTGGCACCAATCTCAGCTGCACACTGATAAAATGTGAGGCTGCTCATGCATGTGGTGTTATAAAACAGCATCCACCAATTAGGCCCAGGGAGAACATCAATTTATTTTCCTGTGAACCAAGTGTGGCACAGCTCCTTCCTTTCTCAGTGATCTATCTGTGAGATAAAACATGTCTTTAGTGTCTATCTTAAATACTGCAGTGTTGACAAGTTCTCTTGACAGAAATTAGGCTAATGTCCCTTACGACTGCGTTAGCTGTAGAAACAAGGCTTTAAATTGAAGCTTTGCAAAGCACTATTCCAGCGCGCTCTCCAAGGCATCTTCTTATTCCAGCTTTTATTATCCAAATTTGTTCTCACTCTGGCTTGGCAGCAGGGCTGACAGGCGGCTCTTTCCCATCCATCTTGCTGCCCTCACAGCCAGGCAGGCCGGGTCAGGCACCTTGCGGTGCTGCACTGGGCAGTGTTGGCCAAACGTCTGCGGGCCCGGGCGCCCCTGGCTCCGGGGGCTGCTCCGGGCTCGGGGAGACACCGGTGCCGGGACGTGGCTGTGGGTGAGAGCAGCCAGCTGACACATCGAGCAGAGATGGGATCCAAGGCAGCCAGCTGCATGCCCTGCCAGCAGCACAGCGTGTCCTGAAACGCTCCCACTGGGAGCTGGGAGAAAGGAGTTTGTGTCGTACATGTCTCATCTTTGCAATTTCAGCACTGAGTTACAGACTCAGAAGCTGAGGACAGGAGCAGAGAACGCTGAGGCCCTGCTCATGAACACCCTTTCTTTAGCTTCCCAGCCTTCCCCTGGAAAATAGTTTCCTTTTTTGCTCTTTTTTACCCTCCTCAAGTTCTTCACTTTTAGCCTTCAACTCCTCGTTTCCAGTCACAGATTTTCCATGGCCATCTTAAACCTCCTGATTCTCACACTGGTCTTGGTCCTGATGGATTATCCCTCCCTATTGTGTCCTTTCTATGCCTCACATTGCCAGGTTCTTTGGTGGCCATCTCATGAGTCCCTGAGAGAGAGGAGAGGCTCTCTGAGAGTGACAGATGTGGGAGACACGATGGTTGATGATGTTCTTGGAGGTGCTAATCTCCATCATAGTAAAGAAGTCAGTGGTGCCTCTCTCAAAAAGGCATTAAATGCCCAAAATTCCACAAAATTAATATCATCCTCAGCTCCTTTTGTCAGGTTCTCAGTTCTCCTGGTCATCTGCCTTGTCATTCTCTGCCTACTTCCTGCATAGTTCTTCTCTGAATGTAGCTAAGCCTTCACCATCCCAGATGGGCTTTCTGGAGTAACAAATAGATCTGAGGGATGACAATTATTGAATGGATTGTAGCGTTGGCTTGGGGATAAAAAATGTAGTGAGTTCGAGAGGGATTAAAACAGGCTTTTGTAAATAAGCTTCTCATAAATGTTGACTTGGGGACGTGGTGAGACAAAGGTGGCTGCAGTGTCTCTGCAGCCTGGTGTGTTTGAGACATGAAATATCAGTGTGTGGCCAGATACCTTTGGTTTGTCTGTTTCTTCTGCTTGGACCTTTGTGGAATTAAACTCTCTAAACTGCTGCAGTTCACAGACTTCAAGCCCAGTATCAGAAGAAAAAAATAAATCAAGTGCCTCATATTCAATCCTGAGGACATGGCTCCTGCTGCACTCAGGGCTGTGGTAACTTACTGCAGTGCCTGGCTTCACGCAGGGACAAGGGTTTGCTGAGAAGGTGGAAAACATTTTGTGCCCACTCTACCAAAGGACAACCCTTCTTCTTCCTGCCCTGTGGTTATTTTTTCCAGCTGTGTTTGCTGCTGTTGCACTGCAAGGCAGAGCAGCCCTCCCAGGAGGGGGATGGGATGGCAGAGCACTTGGAGGAGCTCTTTGCCACAGGAAGCATTTGCCTGTTGCAGCAGCAGCAGATACATCAGCAGATGCCGCAGCAGTGCCTCCATCAGAGGCACTGTATTTTCCTCTCGAGCCCTCCTGTCACCCCTTCCTTCCCTGAGATCCCTCCTCCCCAGGCACCTTGCTGGACTCCACCTTCTCTTCTATTACTTCGAGACTTCCCAGGGGGCCCAGACACCTCATGGGAGGGCCACGCTGTGCCCTGTGCGTGGCAGCCACCCCTCCTGGTTCCCCTGCCCACGAGAGGAGCGAGGTTTGGTGTGGATTTGGCAGGCGGTGTGAGGAGTGAGCCCAGCCCTCACGGTGTGTCTCTGGTTTGAATTGCAGCGTTCAGAGCACTCAGCACTAGCTGGTCAGTTGTGAGAACCTAAATCCCAGTGCCACAGGAGAGCCCTGGCTCAGGGAAAAGGGGCAGTTGTGAGCACTGTCCAGCTCAATGTCCAAATGGAATGGTGCTTTCACATCTCTAATCAAGGGTTACTTAGTGGAGAGCCCCTTCCTTGTGAGGCTTTGTTCTCTGCTAGCCGTGGATTGAATCATGGGAGCAGGCATTGGATTCTGGCATCCTTTCAAAAATGTTTTCATTCTGTTTGGTGAGGGAAACAAATTACAGAGAAGACCTCTCAGCACTGGGACAAAAGAGTGGCTCTAAAACCCTTTCCAGCCAAACAAGTGTTTGAGCTGAAGGCCTAATGGATGGTGCTTAAAGATGTGGTTATTAGAGCAAGGTTGGCATTAAAAATCACAGAGTAAAAGGAAGTTCTCCCAAGGGTTACTGTGGGGGTGTGTCTCCCTGTCATCCTGGTTGTGAGGAGCCTTTAACACCCCGAGTCCACCCAGTGACCTCTGTGGCATCAGCCACAGGAGAGCAGTAGCACAGCAAGCACCAGTGGGTCACTTCTCTCTTGCTAAATGAGAAACTGGAATGGGATCAGCCCTTTCAGGGTGGCATCACTGCCCATGGCAGGAGGGCTGGAACTGGATGATCTTTAAGGTCCCTTCCAACTCAAACCATTCCATAATTCTTTCCCTACCCCTTCTTCAAGTGGAGTTAAAGCCCAGCAGAAAGCAGCACTGCTGCTTTGGGACCTGTGAGGAGTCTGGGCAGGAGCACACTTGGTGTTGGGCTGTATCAGAACAGGGTGGCTTTGGGGCTTTCCCAGGAACAGCTTTCCTGCCAGCAGCAGTGCTGGGTATTGAACAGAGGACAGATTCACCTTTGGCAAGCTTGAAAGCACTTCAGATGGCTTCTGTCCCTGCTCCACTGCAGCAGGGAACAAAATCAGTGTTGGAGAACAAAATCAGTGTTGGAGAAGATGTCGTACCTACACATCATCATTCTGAAATGTCGATTTCCAGAATATTTATTAACATAGCTTGGAATGTCACAGAAAGGTTTTAGATAAACCTTTCAGATAAACTAACCAACTGAAGTGTCTTACATGAGACCTTCCTTGGTTTGTTGAGGTGTTTTTGACTTGTCATTCAGTCTCTCAACAACTCATCCCATTCAGGCCTTTCTGGAAGACCCTCTGTGACACCTTTGGCTTGGGGATCAGGCCCTGCCCACTCCCTGAGTGTCTGGGTGCCCTGGGAGGTAGAAGGAAGCAGCAGTGCAAATTGTTTGCTCGTGGTGTAAGGACAAAACTCCTCTCTTAGGGTTTCTTCTGCAATCCTAGGAAGAGAAGGGCATCTCTGTCCTTGTCAGTCCTCTGGGCAGTGAAATGACAGAACAGCAGTGATGAAACCAGGCTGGCACCACCAGGACTGGTCACTCGCAGGCAGAGGCAGCACAGCTCCTTCAGCCCAAGCTGGGCAGGGCCTGGGAGAGGGGGCATGATGGCACTGGGCATGGTGCATCACCCCAGGGGCTCATCCTGCATCCCGTCCCTGGCAGAGCTCATGCTTAAGGGACAGTTTATGAACACAGACAGCGTACAGTGATTTTATAAAAGAGTTTTCTCTAGAATTAATTGAAGTAGGTAACAGAGCCCCTGCTGTCACCGATTACCTGAGAAATCAAGAGACAGTGACCAGGCTGGTGCTTCTCTGAGGAGATGCTGTGTTCAACAGGCAGCTGTGGCTTCCCAGCAGTACAGTGGGAGTAAAAGCTGCACAGGGAGTGGATTTGTAAAGCATTTCTTCCAGCGTCATGGGAGTTTGTACTTGGAATGTGCACACAGGTATCTGAGCTTCCTCCCTGCCCGTGGTGGGGAATGCTGGGGGTGCTGGGCAGCTGCTGGGGGAGCTTCCAGGCCTGGTGCTGTGAAACCTCTCCACCAGATATCAGGAGGAGGTGACATATTAAGGACATTTTCCAGTGACACTTAATTGGGAGTAGCGGTGAGTGCCGGACAGTGAACTAATGCAAAAGGCTGTAGCTAAGTGAAAAAGGGACAGAAAGAAATAAAATGAGATTCAGGCTCTGGGCATCTTCTTCCCATCAGTAATCCATCTCTTCCTTACCTGTGTCTGCTACATATCTTCCTTTTGTGTGTAAAAATGCTTTGAAGTAACAATTTGGAGAGTGGTAGGACTTGCCTTTGTAGGAAAGAAAGGAAAAAGAAACAGAGGCAGGCTTTGCTGCTTCCTTGCTCAGCAGTTCTAACCAGAGTCTGGGGTCAGGGTGTGAGCTGAGCCCCCCAGACTGGGCCTGGCTCCTCTGTTTTCCTCCAGGCACCCTGGTGTGTGACATCCCATCCACCCAGGCACAACTGGAGCCAGGCACAGTGTCCCCTGTGTGCCACCAGCACCTGATGCCCCAGTCTCAGCCGGTTCCCCAGCCCTGGAACTGGCACTTCTGGCTCCTGGAGCCAGGGATGCAGCTGTGGGGAGCTCTGCTGCTCCCTGGGATTTGTCTCCTGGTAGTTTTTAATCATTATTTTATTAACGGAGACGGTGCCATCAGATAACTTATTGTGGATGCTCTGTCAGTGTGATTATTTCAATACTGCAGCACTGCCAGTGTGTTTTGCTGGAACATTCACATATTGATTCCAGATTCCTTTGTTGCCTGTACTAGAAAGAAAGTCCCTTTTCCCTCACTCCCTGTGTGGAGAGGAACAAAGAGTAAAGGAAGGTAGATACTATCTGAGGCTTGCTCACATATCGAGGTAATTTTTGAGAGCTGCAGAGCCACTGACTGACTCATAACTGGGGCTTGTTTTCAAACCCTTGATAGATTTTTGAATTATCTTACAATGGCAAACAAGGATGCTCACTTGGGGACAAGCTGGAGATCTGCATCAGCGAGTTGGATCACCTTTGTTCTGCCTGTTCCAGCCTTCCCAGGGGACATTCCTCTGCCATGGGGGACAGAGTGGTGCTGCGGGGCGAGAGCTCATGTCCCTCTTGGGCTCCTTTTGCTGGGCAGTCAGTGGGTGGGGATGGGATGGGATGAGGAAGCCACTGCCAGGAGCACAGTGAGTTGTCGCACAGCCTTGGTGGGAGGTTTGCAGGTCAGTGTATGATGTACAACTTCCCTGCCTGTAGCTGTGCAGTGAGTTGAGGCTCAGCCCTGTCCCCATGCTGGAACACAAACCCACTTGGGGCCTTTTTTTTGTGGAATGATGTGCTGGAAAGGCGCTGGGCATGATGAGACCTTTCTCCTTTAATGAGGAAGCACAGCTGGTCATTTGGTTGGTCTAGAAAAATAAAGATGGGGTTCTTTGGATATCACTGCATGCTGCATATTCCACACAGCAGCCCTCTGCTTTTAGTCATGTGGTGCTCAACGTGTCTGATCCTCCCTCAGTCGTGAGCCTGGGGGAAGCGTGTCCTGTTTTCCATTTGTTTATTTATTTATCATCTTGTTTTCAGCCCCTGCAAAGCTTGATATTGGTATAGAGCCTGGGAAACGTGCACAGAGCAGAGTAACAGATAGTTGTGATTTGGTTACAAGGCAATAATTTAAGTGGACAGGTTTAGCTGATAACATAAAGCACACGAGAGAAATCGCTTCAGTTTATAAATGTCAGCAGAGCCCCTGTGAGTGAGCTGCTGCCTGGTGCTGCTGCTCCGTCCAATATATTGTAAGGAGATATAAACAGATGTCTGAAAAAATCTGGCTGACCAAGATTAAAAGAATGGGGCTATAAATTAAGGTCTTCCTTGGTGCCTCTTTAAGCAACTTTATGGACAGAGCACATCCAAATAAACGAGTGCTAATGCTCGGAGAGATCTCCAGGTGGTTTGGGCTGCAGAGGCTTGGGCACATGGCAGCACCCAGGGGTGGGGACAGCCTGTGGGGACAGCAGTGTCAGAGCTGGCATGGGAGACCAAAGCCTATCCTGGTGTTTCTGCAGCTGATAAAGGGATTAGATCAGGAACAGGAATAACACCATCCCTGCAGTGTTGCCACAGGATCAGTGTGTCCTGCTTGGAAAATAAATGCTGTCGCTCTGCTTTGACATTTATTCCCAGTAAAGACCTTGTCATTTTGCAGTGACAGGGGTTTTATCCTCTGCGAGTACTTTACCTGTTGGACACTGTCTTCTTGGCTGTGAGACAGCTGAGTGATTGAGGGGCAGGTGGGTGGCACGTCGCAACAGAGGCATTGGGAGCTCTGCTCAAACCCTGTGGCTTTCTCTTGATCCATCATCCCAAGGCAATGCAGTAACATCTATTCAAAATGAGAGCAGGTTCAGACTGGATATTAGGAAGGAATTGTTCCCTGGGAGGCTGTGAGGCCCTGGCCCAGGGTGCCCAGAGTAGCTGTGGCTGCCCCTGGATCCCTGCGAGTGTCCAAGGCCAGGCTGGACACTGGGGCTGGGAGCAGCCTGGGACAGTGGGAGGTGTCCCTGCCCTGGCAGGGGTGGCACTGGATTAGCTTTAAGGTTCCTTTCCACCCAAACCATTCTGTGATTCTATGATTATGTGACTTTATTTTTAGCTTATTTTAATTTATTTTAGTTGTGATTAAAAAAATCCCAAGTGTGGGATATTTTTTAAGTGGTAAGGAGTACAAAACAGTTGTGGGGGCGGGAGTTTGCTGCTTCCCCCTCCACAGCTGTAGCCCTTCTGGCAGGTTCGTGGAGGGGATTTCACAGCTATTTCCACTCACTGGGTAGTTGATTTAGAGCTGGGAAATTAATTAGAATGGAAACACTTCTTTCCCTTTATGCAGAGCAAGGGATGAGGTCTGGCAGCGGTAGGATTTGCAACTCTCTGGGAAGAGGGACCATTCAGTAGCACATCTACACAGTGCCTACCTGTGGGTACACATCTTCTCTTTGTCTGAGGTGTCAAGGAGAAGAAATGTTACAAAATGGCTTAAATATAGACATGTTTTTATATTTTTTAATTGAGTTTCATTTCCCAAATGCAACTTAATGCAAACAATAAGTAAAAAATTAATTTCTCTCGGGAAAAAGCTATTAACAGAATGATTCTGTTTTAGCAGGATGTGAAGCTGTGTAATTGCTTACATATGTATTGCTCCAGTGTGTGCTCCCAGTTGTTGAATAGTATCAAATTATAGGAATCAAAGAGAATCAACTATTTTTAAGGGAAATGTCTAGAAGCTACATACTGAAACATGATTAAAATTCAGGATTTCCAGCTTACTCGTCTAAATCAGCAATTTTAATCACATTATTCAAGTCAACCCACCCTCAAACACACTTTTGACTTCAAAATGCCCCAAACTAAATAAGACAGAAGACCTTTCTTGAACAGCTGTAACATTTTCAAGTGGCAATGTCAATCTTTTTGTTGAAAACAGAGATGTTTTTCATGGTTTATTTATTAAAGCAGCACGTTTGTCCTGCTGTGCCATGAACCTGGGCTACTGTGCAGAACAGCGAGCAGAAATCCCTGGAGCGCCAAGAGCTGCTTAAATACATCAGGGCTGGGAGTTTTGCTCTGGGGTTGGGATGCTCTTGGTTAAATCTCATTTAGTGTGCAAAGCAGGAGCAGGAAGGGTTTGTGTCTTGGCTGATGCAGCCTCTGTAATTTGGCTGTGCCGGTTGTGGAGCTCGTGAGCACCAGGTCCGGGTTTGGTTTTGTTTCCTGCTTGCTGAGAATAGATGCAGCAGGGCTGGGCCCCCCTGCCACAGCCCCTCTCCTGTGCTTTCCCTTCGGATGATTCTCTCAAGCAAAGCCCATCCACCTCCTTCCTCTCCCCTGGCAGGCGGGAGGCTGATGAGGCTGGATGCAGCAGGAGCACGGCAGCCAGAGTGCCCTGTGCTGTGCTCCCCTGACAGGGGCTATTCCTGGCTGTGTGACAGCCCAGAGCTGCTGCAGCCACTGCTGGGGCTGTGACCCAGCACTGGTGACATGGCCAGGAAAGCCAGTGGCCTCGGGGGGAGGCACCCAGCTCGCCCCTCGCTTTGCCCCCTGAGCGCGTTGGTGTCTGCGGAGGAGGGATTGTCCTCCCGCGTCCGTGTGCTCAGCACGCGATGGCATTTCATCCTACAACAGCCTGGGCTGGGAGGGACCTTAAAGCTCATCTTGATCCAGGGACATCTCCCACAAGACCAGCTTATCATTTGCTGTGTTTTCCTTGCTGGCAGAGCCCTGTCTTGGTGTCTTCTGAGCCAAGGACAGGAGATGTGGTGTTGCCCTTTTCATGGAGATCCTATAAACTCCTTTCTGACCAGCATGTCCCAGCTCTACCACCAGTGAGGGGCACAGATTGGTGATGGCACCAGATTCCTGCAGAGCCCAACTTCTCAGCGTGGGAGGATGCTCCCATAGATAGACAGAGATTAAAGGTCCTGTGTATCACAAGTTTAAGGAGCAGGAGGAGGTTGGGATGTGTCCATGGAAATCATTCCAAGTGTGGAGGGGGCACATGTAGCCTGTCCTCCTATAGTTTAAGGTGGGGAGATAATCACATCTGTCCTCTTACATATCCAACCAATGCAACTTCCAGTGGACAGGACTGATGGAGAGAAAGAAGGTCTACCAGAAATGCAAACCTTGCTTTAATAGGAAATGCTCCAAAATGGATTTTCCTAGTTTTTCTGAATGCATTTATACCTACTGGATGACGACAGGCTTTGAAATGTTTGTCTGAATTGTGACAAACATCCCAGTCTTATGTAGGAAGCACCAGGTCCTTTGATCAGGGAAATGTCTCTTTGGTCTTGAACAGGGAGGGATCAATCCAGTTGCTCCCGACCCAGAGCTTTTTGTCTGTGAGTACATGTATTTATTGTACAAAATAATTACCCTTGTCTTCACTTCTCTTTGGTAGGAGATGCTCCCTGTCTCCTGCAAGCTGTTACTCTATCCGAGGGATCTTTTTAGGTAAAAAGAAGAGAGAAGGGAAAGGCTGAATAAGGAATCTTCCTCAGGAGGGAGGAGGGTGAGCAGCTGTGGGTCTGTCTGTCCATCTGTGAGCAGCTCTTTGGCTGTTCACCTGCAGTCTTGCTGTCCTGGGCAGGCAGAATTCCTCCATTAAGATAATAAGAAATGCCATCAGGAAGTAGCAACCAAATATTGCTGCCTTTTCACCCCAGTGCTGGGCTGGCCATTGAGATGTCTTTGTGGTGAACTGGTGAAAAGCAGTCTGAATTTCCTATCTTTCTGCATTTAAAACCAAAGCTTAATGTATTCTGTGTGTTTTTCTTGGCAGATAGTAGTGATCATAAATTCCTTTTAATACAGTATTTCCACACCAGCACAGCCTTGATGTGCAGCATACCTGGCTGTACTCTGTGGGATGCTTTGATTTCCCTTTGGCAGCTGAAAGCTCATCTTTCTGCCCCAATCGGCAACAATTCCCCTTTCCC
Organism: Hylia prasina; assembly: GCA_013397195.1. Classification (NCBI taxonomy): domain Eukaryota; kingdom Metazoa; phylum Chordata; class Aves; order Passeriformes; family Sylviidae; genus Hylia; species Hylia prasina. The sequence continues at coordinate 947,814 of VYXD01008190.1, read as the reverse complement.
CATGTAGCCTCCAAATCCACTCCTGGTATGGAGTTTTAGTGCTCTGCTAGGACCTGGGCTGGAAGGGAGGAAGGAAGCAGTGTCTGCTGGGCTCAGGGTTCCACCTCCACTGTTGCTCAGAGCCAGCCTGGCAGCACAGGGACACCTTTGGTGGCTTGGGTGGCATTTCTGGGTGGGAAAAGCAGCACTGTAGGGGTGCTGCTGGATGGGAGGGGGTTCAGTGGTGGACATCCCACTCCTCACTGTGTGGGATGACGCTTGTCTCCCCTTCTCCCAGAGAGGAGCACGTTCCTTCAGCTCCCAGGTCCTCCCAAACCTGGAGCCGTGCCCATGCTCTGAAATAATGTGACCTTTGTTTGTAGGTCAGGCTGTTCCTGCAGGGTCACACGTACGGCTGAACCTGCAGACAGGAGAGAGAGAAGCCAAGATCCCAGAAAGAGAAAATGGGGCAAGTGACACTAGAGAAGAGAGAAGAAGGAAAAGGTACAGACATGCAAGGCATTGGGTTGGGTGGGCTGTGGGATTCATGCCTTCTATTAGAGGCCAGGTTCCCTGGTGCAATCAATTACTGCCTCTTCCTGAGATTTAATTGCTGGGATAGGAGCTCAGCAGTGCTGGTCCTAAGACCAGTGATTTGTGATCACTCTGGCAGGCAGTGGAGGTGCCCTGAGTGCCCATTCAGAGGCACCTTCATTGCTTCTCATGCCACACCACCGAAGCTAAATTGGCCACGAGGCTGCTTGGAATGACATTTCACGTTCTGAAATACCTGCAGCAACCGCTCTGAAACTGCTTTTGGAACCCACCCTTTGGGATCAGCTGTGAGGGCCTGAGCCAGGTGCTGTGTCCTGGATGGGAGCAGTCCCACCGCCTCACCTGCACACCAGGCACTGCCAGAGCCCCTGGAGATCACACCTTCCCAGCACCCACCTTTTTCAAGGTCCTCTAAACGTCAGCTGGTGGTGACCTTGCCCTTGAAACCCCCTGAAGAAAGACTGGTTCAGTTGCTCTGGGGAGTTTCTCTCCTGGGGCGCGTGGGATTTCCCAGAGCTTCCTGTGAGGGGGATGCTCAGGGAGTGCTCGGGGCTTTGGGGCAGCTGCCTGGGCAGGGGCCGAGCTCGGGGCCCTGTTGGGCCCAAAGCCCTCTGGCCTCTGCCCAGCACAGCCTGCACTGCCCCTCCAGCTGCCACCTGAGTGGGGCACAGGGGCCAGGGGCTGCTGCCAGGGGCAGGAAGGTGGGCAGGGTGAGGATCCCCTTGCTGGGCTTTTGTCTCTTGGACAATCAGGGCACAGGGCATTGCAAAGCAGGGGGGGAAGCAAAGCCTGGAGCCTTTGGGGGCTCCAAGCCTTAAACATCAGGCCCTGCAGCAGCCCAGATCCAGGTCCCACTGTTGCCAAGGCTGACATGGCCTTCAGAGCAAGAAGGTGGATTCTGCATCCCTGTGGCCTGGTGCTGGCTCTGGGCCCAGGAGTCCCTGGAGGGGAGTCGTGGGGTGGCAGAAAGCTTCCTGCCTGCTTTGGTGTCAGAGCCCCCTCTCTGCTGGGACAGCTTTGCTCTTGGGGATGTGGCTCTGCAGCAGCCCAGGAACACGAGCAGGGCCCAGTGCCGGGAGCAGCGTCAGGGGGACCCCCTGTGCACAGAGACCCCCAGCCCTGGGGTGGCCGTGCCAGCAGCCTCAGGGACCTCCTGCCCCGGGAGCCCTGGGCAAGTGGAAACTACCACTGTGCAAACACTGTCAGTGAAAGTGGAAGCCACAAGTTGCAGATGTGCCCAAAGTAATTGCAAAGACAAGTTGGGTTTTCAATGAAATAGTATTTACTGAAGCTCATCAAAACGTTTGATTTACAGAACATGTTTCATTATAAGAATCCTTAGAACAACAACAAACTCTAGAACGTATTTACATGGCCCCTGTCACCCAGAATTTTCTTAGCCTTCTGATGTTTCATATTGGAGTCAGAGTTTCTCACTTTCCCATGCCTTTTAACATAAACAAAGAATTGTTTTTTGTAAATATGGCCAGTGTTTGCATTCCTTCAAATGGGAGGAGAATGTGATTGATAGTCTGATTGACCAATGTGGTTGAGAGGTGGGAATTTCACCTTCCAATCCATTGTCACCTTGATAAAAGTATATATTTGGAAATTAATAAACAAAGGCCTCTTTTTTGGCTCAGCGCTGCATCTCAAAAGAGTCCAGGTCTCTGTGTGATCATTTCGTGTCCGACTGCATCTGGGAGCCTATAGACTAACAATCTTCAAAACATATTTACATGTAGAACCTATCTACAGAGGGGTCACATCAGTGGCCATCATCTCCATCAGTCCGGGAAGAAAGGAAGTGGCAGAGTGGGAGTGCCTCGGGCACCGTGTCCCTGAGCGGGGCCGCCCAGCCCAGCCCCAGCCTGGCAGCAGGGGACCCACTCTGCCTGTGGGCAGGGCATGGGGAGTGTCTGCCTGTCCTGCTCCTGGGGCTGCATCCGCATCCAAGGATCATGGGCACCTCTTCCTCTTCCACATCAACCTCCATGTCCATGGTGTCATCCTCCACATCGACCTCCATGTCCATGGTGTCATCCTGCACATCGACCTCCATGTCCATGGTGTCGTCCTGCACATCGACCTCCATGTCCATGGTGTCGTCCTCCACATCGACCTCCATGTCCTCAACAGACTCTTCCACGTCCACTTCCACCATTTCTTCCAAAATCACCCCCATATCCACTTCCATTTCTTCCTCGGCATCTCTGGCAATCTGCATGAGGCAGCACAACCTCACAGTGGGGTCCCTGTCCCACACCATCCATCCCCACAGGGCTGCAGCCAGCCTGGGCAGTTGGGGGATGCCCCCTCCCTGGAATGGCACTGTACCTCCAGTGGGACAGGAGTGCACATCCTGCTGGGACTGGTGCTTCAGTGCAGGCAGCAGGCACAGTCCAGGCAGCAGGAAGAGCTCAGCACCCAGGGACGGAGCGCAGAGTGCATAAGACCTGACCACTGGCAGCAGCTGTGCCTGCTGTGCTCATTTCCAAGTTCTGGACATGGCACCTGGAACACTCTGGGAGTGGTGATGTCACAGAAGTGTCAGGGCCACCTCATGGTGGGAGATGGCGATGGTAGAATGATCAAATCCTTGAATGGTTGGACTTGGAAGGGAGCCTAAAGATCGTCTGGTTCCAACCTGAACAACCTCCCAGCACTCCAGGTGGCTCCAGACCCTGTCCAACCTGGCCTTGGATGTTGCTGGGGATGGGGCATCCACAGCCTGTCTGCACAGGTCCCTGTATCAGGGACAGCCACCCTCACAGTGAAGAACTTCTTCCCGTCATCAAGTCTATTCCACCTCTCCTTCAGTTTGATCCAGTTCCTCCCTGTCCTATCACTGCAGTTCCTGAGGAAGAGTTGCCCTCCTGCTCCTCTGTAGCCCCTTCAGTCACTGGAAAGGTGCTCTGAGGTCTCCATACAAGCTTCTCCTCTCCAGCCTCAACAGCCCCAACATTCTCAGCCTTCCCCATAGGGGAGGTTCCCTCAGCAACTTTGTGGCTTCCTCTGTCACTCAACAGCTTCTCTGGGGACAACAGGGGACATCAGCCCTGGGAGTGTCCAACGACCCAAGGAAGGCCCTGGCCTTGGGAATTGCTAAAGCCCGGGAGCTCTGCGCCTCCCAAAGTTCTGGAGAGAAGAAGAGAAAATGAACAGGAGCAGTGCAGGGAGCCTGAATGCCAGAGATGGAAAGCTGATGATCCTGGGTGCCTGTGCAGTGTTTGTGGAGGCTTTAAGGATGCTCCCAGTATCTCTTGCAGGGCTCTGGGGGATGTTTTTGGTGAGGGAAGTCTAGAAGAGCATTCCTGATCTCTGATGTGTAGGAAATGGTCTTTGGCAGAGGTAGGGGTTGAATTTTCCTGGGATGGGACAGGAAGGAGATGGTTCAGTTTCTGGAAAGAACAGCTGCGCAAACTGCCGCCGGATGTTGGTATTTCTGGGGGTCGCTGTGCACAGGGGGTCCCACTGACCCAGCCCTGGGCCCTGCTCGTGTTCCTGGGCTGGGGCAGAGCCGTGTCCCCCAGAGCAAAGCTGTCAGCAGCAGAGAGGGGGCTGTGACACGACTGGCCCCTGCAACCCAGCCCTGGCACCAAAGCCTGCTCAGGGACTCCTGCTCAGGGCATGGAGATGTTCTTCAGCTTCTCAATGCCTCAGCAGCTGCACTTCCTTTCTTCTGTGCAAGAGTGATTGGGGCCTAGGTGAACAATCCATGATCCAACAAGAAAAGGTATCAAGATCAACATGAAGTGTTTTTTTTTAAATTTCTGTGTGGATTTACCCTTGCCCTGACTCTGTGTACAATGCTCATAAGCTGAAATCTCTAGGTTGAAGCTTTCAAGCCCTTAGCATTGATTTGATGGCAAAGAGGTGCTTCCTCTCTTGCAGCATGAAATTCTGTGTATCATTTAATCATCTGTATTTATTGTGGTAGGACTTGACATTTTGGTTTACGTGGCTGATTGCAGAGCCCTTGATTGTCAGGGTGAGATGTCTGCAAACCCCACACAGAATCCAGCAGTTAGAGTAATCTTTTCTTGAGCATAGTGAGTTTTTTCATTCCTTTCCTCCTGCCCTTATCCCTTGCTAGAATGTCACAGTGAAAATAGAATAGAGGCATTTGTTCACTCATAACATGTTCTGGTCTGTTTTGTTTCTTCTGCAAGGCTGGGCAAGGTCGATGTCGATGCAAATTCATTCACATCTGAGGAACTCAAAAAGGCCTTGGCTAAAATGAAGAAAAGTCAGAAGGCAGAAAGGAAGGTAAGTTTCCTGTTCCTGAAGGAATGCACTGTGCAGGGATGTGAACACACTGTGTTACACACTGCAGAAATACAATGCTTGGAATGATTGCTTGGAAAACACTGTGCAAACTGATCTTGTGGTGAATATGGACCTAAAATACCTTTGCTAACCCATTAGTGATATTGTTCCCTGACTTTTCTGTGATTCTGTGAATGGTTTGGGTTGGAAAGGACCTTAAAGCTGATCCAGTGCTAGCCCCTGCCTTGGGCCACCTTCCACTATCCCAGGCTGCTCCGAGCCCCATCCAACCTGGCCTTGGACACTTCCAGGGCTGGGGCAGCCACAGCTTCTCTGAACAACATTATTTATCTGTTCCACTGCTGCTCAATTTACAAAAATGTCTGCAGACTCCAAAGCAACTGGATTGCAGCTGACAGTATTTACAGAGGGAGTTACCTTCCCTTTCAGTACTCCTTGCTTTCTGTTTCCAATCTCGTGCCCTGGATAGCAAAACCCAAATGGCCATGGTGAAGCAGGTGCTGAAGTTTCCTTACACAAGCTCCAAGTTGTCCATTTAGTTACAAACAATCCACAACCCGAAGTAAATAGGTGGGATGATGTGTGACTCATCAGGTGCATCACTGCCTCTTTCCCTTCTCCCTCTCAGCAGCATTTCTTTAACCCTTGCTCCTCCTGCTGCATTGGTGTTGGCTCACTCAAATGAAAACTGAAAGAGGAGTGAAGGCTCTAAAGTTCTGGTGTCACAGAAAGGCTTTTCCCCTCCCTATGTAGCAGCAGGGCATGATTTAGTTTGCTGGGAGATTATTTCCATAGCAGCATTGATGATTGATTGCAGGACTGCTGGAAAGGGCTGCTGGAAATGAGGATCATTGAAATGCAAAAATTAGTGATACTCTATTAGGTGAAAATAAGCCATATTTTAAAACCCCCTGTTAGAATAGCTTTTGTCCCAGCAACTGGGCTAAAAGCAGCTACATCTAATGGACCTAAAGTATTCCATTTGCAGTCACTCCTGCAGAGAGCAAATCCATCCTTGAAGGCTCTTTGTCAGAGGAAATGGAGTTACACTGAGCCCCTCTGTGCTCTGGCACAGGCAGCTCGGGGTGCTCGGGGTGGGGATGGGCTGAGATGGGATTAATTACCTTTTAATCATTCCATTGATACGGTTTTTACCTCACTTGGTTTTCCCCTGATGACTCCATCCCTCGGCTTCTGTTCCCTCATGGGGAGCAGGACTTGCAAACCCTCCAGCTGGGGCTCACTCTGCATACAAACACATCTTGGTACTTGTGACAAATCCCTTTCAAAAGTGTCTTTCTGCCTTTGTCCTGTCCTTAGGGCAGCCCAGCTCCAGCCTAGCCTCTCTGCTGCTTCTGTCCCCTGCAGCAGCGGGCTCTGTCCCCAGTGCCACCAGTGCTGATGTTCCTGCACCTCTGGGGCTCTCTGAGATCTCTGACAGATCCTTTCCTCCTCACCAGATGTTTTGTGTCAGCTCTCTTGGTTCAGGGCAGCCCTTGGGGTGCTGTTACTGCGAGGGAGATGAGCTGTGCTCAGGACAGGCTGTCTGCTGGCCAAGCCCTATGGCACAGCGCTTCAGCTGCCCCCAGCTTATCACTGCTCCTCCTGCTTCCCTTTCTGACAGCTTCTGTGCCCACACCTCTCCCTGGGAGACAGAGCCATCCTGGAATGTGTTCAATGCTTGGAATGGTGAAAGCATCTTTGTCTGTGTCCAAGATCTCCTTGGAGTCACGGGGCACTTTGGGCTGGGTGGGACTGCTGGATCTCCAGCCTCATGTCCAGTTCCAGAGAGGTTCAGCTGTAATATCAGGGAGGTGGCTCAGGGCTTTTTCCAGCCAGGTTTTGAGAACATCCACTTGCAGGCAAACAGAGAACAGCAGTGTTGCTGCCTGTGGGCTTGATGTTGAGCTGGAAGGAAATGGGATGCAGAAACGGTGCACAAATGCTGTACAGATGTAGAAGTGGTGTACAAAGCCCTACTGCTCCCTCATGCTGTGGATATCTCACAGGTAACTGGGTTCCTGGGCTTCTCAGAAGGACCCTCCAACCCTGCCCCTGCACCTCTGATAACAGCAATAAATCCATTGGCACAGACAGCCAGGTTCCCTTTGTAAAGCTGGAGCTGGCATTCCTTTCTATGTCTGTCTTGTCTTTCTTCATCTCCTATCTTCACATCTTGTTTCTTCCGTTTCCAAGGCCCACGAGGAAGAGGTGAGGAAGAAGTTCCGGCCCATAGAGCAGCTGAAGGAGGAGTTTGAAAAGCTGAACATGAAGATAGAAACAGATTATGAAATTATGGTTAAATTAATCAGCAAATTCAACAGCTCTGCCTCCACGCTGGATGAAAAAGTAGCGGCGCTTTATGATCTCGAATATTATGTTCACCAGGTAACAAGAATGCCTCAGTAACTACCATGTAAAATCCAGGGGATATGGTGTCATAAAACAGGGGTTTATTTTTCTTATCGGTATCAGGTAATACAAATTGCTTAATTACCATAATCCTGGGACAATAACAGACAGCAGAGGACTAGTGTAGGCTTATTTTATATCCAGGTTGAAATTAATCATCGCTTGTGCCAGGAGCCAGCAATATCCTAGCAGTTGCCTGATTTGTTGTCTGTTCTCAGGCTGGTTTTCTTATCCTCTCTTTTTCCTCTTTTATCTGCTTAATGTTATAAAATAGGGTTTTAGCTGCCATTTTTGGGTAAGTAGAGTGGTGACTGCTAAGAAAATGATTTTCTCTCTGCTTCCATGGAAAGCTGCCATGGTTGAGGGTAGGTGCCCTTACATCAGTTCACAGAGAATATCTTTGTACCAGGGAAGGCGACAGCCACCCAGAACTCTCTCTTTTGTCTTGGTGTGAGTAAGCAGTGGCATGTAGAGCCTCACCGCGCTAATTAGCTCCGTGTGAGGGTGAACATATTTCCTGGCATCTCGCTTCCTCGGGTTTCTGCTCACACTTTTCCCCCCTCCCTCTGATGTCTCTTGCTCTGCTTTCAGCTCACACATTCCTACCTCCCCTTGGATGCAGCTGCAGGCACAGAGCTCTGCTCCCCTGGGCTTGATGCCTTCCTTGGTGCCACTCCTGGGAGGGTGCCTGGGCATCCAGCCTCTGTTCTGCCGTGTGGGAAGGGACTTGGCTTCCCCCTCTCCGGTGACTGGGAGAGCCTGGAGTGCACTGGGAGAGTTTCCAGTGGCACTTTGTCATTTCATAGGGTGAATGGGACAACTCTTGGGAGGCGCCAGTGCAAAGTCCTTTTAGTGGAACAGCTCTTGTTGAACCAAATGTGGTATTTTGGGGGCAGGCAGCTGAAGTGTTGCTGCTGTGAGAGAGGGAGTCCACGTGCCAGCTGAGAGAAGTGCTATTTCCAGGGTCTTTGTCTTGAATTTCCACTCTGAATCACCGTTGTGGGCATGCAGAGACTTCCTTGCTGTTTGTTCTCCCTGCTTTTGTGTCACTGACGGCATCTGTGTGACTCAGAGAATAACTGTGAACAATGGGCACCCAAAGAGCTTCATATTTGTACTCAGGGCTAATCGTGCCTGATTAAGGGTGCCAGAGCATCAGGCCAGTGCTAAAAAGCAACCCCCAAACACCCTGGGATGCTTTGGATTCCAGCATAACGGTCTGGACTATTCCAGCAGAAAATCCTTGCAGCACAGGATGGGGCAAACAATTTCAGAATGGCAGAGGAGCAGGGACTGGAGCATCAAAGGGAAGCACATGCAGCATCAAAGGGGTCAGAGAGAGGGAATGGCAGGAGGCTGGCGGGAGCACAGAGGCTCTTTGTGTGTCGATCACAGCGCTGCTCTGTGCCCGCGCTGTCGGGGCAGATGGCTGGGCAGCACCTTCTCGTCAGGCAGGAAGCTGATAAGAAATATGACTTGTCTCTAAGCCAGCGTGTCTTTTCCTCCTCTTTCTTCTTCCAGTCAGTTGAATGCGTCCAGAGCATTATCTCTGTTTGGGACTGACTTTAGCAGCACTGGCTTAATGTAATTACTGAACAGCAGCCAAAGGACGCTTGTGCCGCATAACCCTGGAAGGGCTGAACTGTCAGGACTCCTCTGCAGCAAGACACAGCTGTGCTGTCGTGGGAGCAGGGGATCCTTGCAGGTGTGGGTGGCCCAGGCCACACGTGGGGCCACTTTGCTGGTCCCACCTTCCCCAGCCTCCATCAGAGCAGTACCGTGCCGTGGCTTTTCAGAACCGTTCCACTTCTTATCAGCTTCCTGCTGCTGCCTCCGGGGTATGGGATGCCCTGTGGAGTGGCAAATGCCGTGCCCTGGAGGGCATGCAAGCAAAGGCTGCTCCCTGCTCTGCATCATGGTCAGGAGCCCCCTGAGCAGTGGGGTGGGGGGCAGCTCCCGCCTCGGAGCGGGCCGTGGGAGCCGTGGCCAGTGCCCAGCCCGGGGACATGCTCTCTCCTGCTTTTGAAGAGTCAGCCCAAGGGCTCTGCGTTTGCTCAGCTTTTGGTTGCCAGCTCTGGTTTGCTTCTCCTCAACCACGATTCAGCTTGGCATGTTCGGGAGCCCGTCTTGGAGAAGGAGCAGGAGGGCTTGGCTCGCTGGGTTGTCTGTAACGCATAAAACCCAAATGCAAATGTGGAGAGGGCAGAGCATAACTCATAAACAGCATTCACGGTGCTTGCACAGCAGTGTGCGGAGCCAAGACCTGTTCTCAGGCATTGCAGGCTCTTTCTCTCAATTATTTACTCTGCTTATCTTCCTCTCTCCTCTGCTCTGACATGCTACACCATCTCGCACTGCTAATTTCCTCTCCATTGCATGCGGTTGACATGCTGTTTTCCCTCACTCTTGTTTTCTAACATTTTCTCTCTCACTTTCCCTCCCTATTTTCTTTCTCCTCCAATTCCAACCCGCTCCCTGAATAACTGCTGTCATATTTGCTCTTCTCCCATCCCTCTCCTCGCCTGCTTTGCCTGTGTACTTTACTCAAGAATCTTTTGATCTTTGATTTTTCTTCTGTGCCGCTTTCAGTGGACTGAAGCGAGGTAGGAGCTGCTGCCTCACAGCATCCGCTGCTCCCCAGAGAGGTTAATACCTTCAAGTTGTTAAGTTTGGGGATTTTGTTGGCTTTAAAACGGTGAGTGAGGGAAGGAGCTCTCATGACAGACCCTGGTTAAAAAAGATAAACACATCTTCAGAATAAGCTTTACAGCACAATTTGTATTCTGCAGTTGTGGTGTCTCACTGATGCTGGGGCAGCACGAAGGACCCTGGTGCTGCTGAGGTTGCAGCAGTGGCTGGTTTTACCACACCAGGTGCTGGATGCAAACTCCTGCCTGTCCATACATTCCCTCTCGTGCAGAAGTCAACGTCCGATTCCAGCACTAAACCAGTTTTTACAGAGGCTGAGTAATAAAAGGATCCACTGGCAGCTGAAATTGGGTTGCTGCATAGATGTCTTTGTAGACAAAGATGGGTCTGCAGAAAAGTGAGAGATCTGGCAGGCCTGGTTTATAGGGACAGTTAAAAGAACAGCATCTGAAAGGATACAAAGGCTGATGCAAATCCTGAATCAGCCCCAGCAGACCTGCAGAGAGCAGCTTTGCAGAGGGACAAGTGGGTATTGCAAAGATGAGCTGGAGCTCCCCAGGTCCTGCTTTGGTTGGTAACGACAGACCTGTAGGACACAAAGCTTCTTCCTTCTCCTGGGTACCTGAAATATCTGACTTAGGGCCAATTTTGATGAAGGTACATGGTTGAGATAAATATAACACTGAGCATGAAGTCATTGACTAGAAGAGTGTCCCACATGCCTTGCACAGCTTGTGGTGTTTGTCCTGTCCCACTCCATCGGGGGGTGAGCTTACCCTGCTGATAACTCATTTCTATATTCTGTTTCCATCTGCCAATGATTGCTGTTGTCTCCCTGTCTTTCAGGGAGGAGAAATGTCGAATTTCTAAACCTGATTTTTCTGTGCAGGCAGTTCTGAACATTCATCAGATCCCCTTTTAAACTGAAAAAAACCCCCCTGAATACCAAAATGCATCGATTTGACTTTGGACTGAATTTTGTACTTGAAGTACTTTGTGCTGTTTCTCTAAATTTTGTCTGTGAGCACTCAGAGCCTTTTCTGATCTCCTCTCCAAGAGCAGATGCCTGCTGGGACTGTGCCTGGCTAGCCCCTGATCCACTTAGAGCCAGAGGCTGATGACTCCCCACTAATGTGTAAACTTTTCCCTCCTGGGTAGTTAATCCATTACTGTTTGCTTAGAAAAGTCATTGTGGGGCTGCTCCCTGGGGAAGTTCCTGGCTGACCCCTCCAAGCAGGGACTGGCTTTTTCTTTCCTTGGCCATGGGAAGTTGTTGATGGAACTCCCAGAACTCCCAGAACTGCCCATGCTCTCCTCACTCTGATGCCACCTGTGCACCCTGTTGGTGCTGACAGGCTCCTAAACATCCTTGACTCCTGGTGCTACAATTACAGCATCAATTAATTAACTGCATTTGCAAAACATGCAATTCCCTGTGTCCCCAGTAAAAGCCTGCGCAGGGGAGAGCAAAGAGCTGGAGCTTTTTGACATCAGCAGCTGTACTGAGTTTTTGACACCACCTGAATTACCAAAATACCTGTCAAGAGCAGTTTTGATAGCTATAATCAAAGTATTTGAGTTTCCAGAGATGCCTTCTGTGAGTGACAATGTCCTCCCACGAGGACACTGTGCCTGTGCAGCCACGACATCGCTGCTCGTGGGCAGGACTGTGCACAGTTCAGCCACAGCCATTCCCTCGGAATTTTTAATTCCTTTTCAAACTCCGTGCTGGTTAGAACAGGAGAGAAGGGATGCTCTGGGTGTGAAGGGAGGTGTTCTCCAAGGGCTGGAGGTTGGTGCTGACGGGACCTGCTCTCTCTCAGGTGGACAACGCCAAGGATTTCCTGTCCATGGGTGGACTCCGGCTGGTGATCGAGGGGCTGAACAGCAGTGAGGCCTTGCTGAAGGAACATGCTGCCTTCGTCCTGGGAGCTGCCCTGTCCAGGTGAGACCTGCCCTCAGCTGGGCTCCATGCCTCTCTTCACCTCTCTTGGTTTATTTCTGATAGCAGAGGCTGAAAGCTGTGTTGTGACACACCACAAAATTGTCTTGTCCCCTGCCTAGCCCTTGCAATACCCATTATCCCTTCTCCTCAGTGTGTCCTCTTCTTGCTCATTGGACAGATCCAGAAGTAATGTGGTGTCAAATCTATGATTGTTTCTTGATTTCCCTGGGCTCCCTGTTTGTACAAAGTGCAAGGGGGGAATAATTCTCCTTCTCTCCCCTTGACAGCCCTCTCTGGGAGAAGATGTGAAGGAGGGTACAGTTACAAGCACCCCAGTGAACACCTTTGTCCTTCCTCTTCCTTGCTCCTGGGCTGCTTCGGGATGGCAAGGTGCTGATTTGAGCCTCTCCTGTGGTCTTTAGAGCAGGGTTTTGACCCCATGGACATGTGCCTCTGACATCAAAGGGGTGTTGATTAGATGTGGGGTCAGGAATAGGGTCAGCAGCCAGAATCCAGAGGACACTGACCTGCAGGATGTTTGACCTGCTCTTCCTCATGCTGGGGCATCATGTGTAGTGCTGCAGGAGGAATCCTGTGGACTCCATGAGTTTTCTTGGTGCCCCCTTTTTGATTTATGGGTTTTGGGGCTTTGCAAGGGGTGTGTTGCACATTCAGAGGTGCAGAGGCTTTAGAAATGCATTGGATGGACTCAAACTTCAGGATCAGAAGTGCAGAGTGAAAACTGAAGGTCAGGACTGTTTTATCTGCATATTTCTAAACCTAAAAATACAGTCACCTTCTCCTGCATCATAAATTATTTATGGCTTAGTCTAACACATGGTCCATAGACCTGCATTTATTTGGCAATCTCGTATGCAATGCAGTTGGCCCTCAGCGTGTGTGGAGTGATGGGGCCTCGTGGACAGGAGCAGGTACCCAGATTTATACCAGGAAAGGATCCAGCTTCTAGTCTAAAACAGAGCCTGACTTAGTGATGACACAGAGATGCATCAGAAACAACACCTGTTCTTCATATTCTGGTGCATCTCAATCTTTAAAACAATACAGGAGTGGTTTGCTCAGGTTCTCACGTGGACTCCTAATTATATGTTCCATACAGAGAAGATTGTGCAGAGGGTCCGGAGACATTTGCAGGTAACTTGTGAAATGACAGGGGCTGTTAAAGAGCTTCTCTCCAGATGTACCTGGAGAGACATGACATGGTCAAGACTCCAAAAATTCATTGTCTCATGGTACATGACAGTGTAGCAGTGGCCCCGAGAGTCACACTTTTGTGTAGTATTTCTCACTCAAGTGCAAAAATCTGTGGAGAGAACCTCTCATCTGACATGACAACACTAAACTGCTGCTTTGCAAACTTGTGGACCTTTTTTCTTTGAAGGACATTCTGGCAGATCATAATTTGGAATGATTTGGATGATACATTGTCTGAGAACTCTGTTCCAAAATGTGAGGGATATTATGCCTTGGTTTGAGTTTGCTTTTTCTCCCCTTGCTGTGCTTAAGCTTTCGCAGTAGACACCTACATGCCAACTTGTCTGCTGTGTGCTCACTGCTTAATTCGTTTGTTCATACATTTTCTCAGCTTACTCCATGCTCTAGTTAAACTGTTGGGGGCATTTCAGGTACTTCACACAGCATTTTTTGTTTTTCTGAGGGCTTGTTTATTTCCTTCCCTCGTGGTTGTTCTGGGAGCCTTAGAGAGGTGGTAGAGCTTTTCAGTAAATTCCCAGAGGTGTCACAGCTCGCTGGGCTGCAGGGACATGATCTGCTCTGTGCTTGTGTGCCTGAAGCTGGTGTCAGATTCTGTGCTGGATGCTGAGCCTGGGAAGAGGCAATGGTCTGCTGCTCACCAGATGGGTCTGTGGCCACCTCCCAGGTCTCTTCAGCCAGGCTGGCTCAGGCCAGTGGTTTCAAGCCAGGCAAACATTCCCAGAGGGAAATCAGGGCATGATGATAGCAGCTCCAGAGCCTGGCATAGCAGGTCAGGAACTCCTGGCACAGTTCAGTCTGGAAGAGGGCATTTGGTGTTGTCTGTGGACAAGTGTTTCACACAGGAGGAAACCATTGGACACAAAGCAATTCCAGATGTGCCTGGGTCACATCCAGGACTTTTCAGCTCTCAGAAATACCCTGATCTTCTCCAGATTTGCAATGTCCTTAACTCTGCTCAGGTAAGGAAGCAGGTAAGGGATGGAAAAAGCAGCTGCAGCACACAGGTCTTGACTGCATGTGGTCCTGCCAGGACCTGGCTCAGAGCTCTGGCTGTGCTGGAAGCCCATTGGAATAAAAGGGTTTTCCAGGGGATCAGCATCTTCAGCCAGCAGGCCAGAGGGCTGGCCAAGACTTGGATCAATAAAGGCAGGAGAGGGAGAAGGCACAACAGGGCCAGCTCAGGATTTCTCCTTCCTGATATTGCTCCTATTTATTTGGCTTGAAGCAGACTTGAAAAGCAGCCATAGTACAGCATGATTTGGACCTTGGGGCATAGCGTCCCGGGGTCCAGCTGCCAGGATCTGACCTCCTGGCACCCATCTGCCTCTGTGAGCCTCTGCACCAGGAGAGGAAGATTTCATCACCTGACAGGGAGGAAATCAAGGTTTCATCTCATGTTTCTCTTATATGTCCTTCACTTCAGGCATTTGGGTTTTAATTGCTGAGTCTGTGACCAAATCAAACATTGTTCCATCTGGTGGAGTTCTCTGAGCAGTGCCCTTATTGCAAGTCTAAAACCTCATCACACTCTTACTGTTTTTAAGCCTTTAACAAAATGTTTTTCCATTCAGCAGTTTGCAAAAGTAAACTTCATTTGAACAATCCTCAAGTGCTCTGATTGCAAATAAAAGTTAAATGCACTAACAAAAATAATTGCTAGGCATGTGGGGTTGTACATTTAGGTATCCATAATTCACTAACAGTATATGCCAATACACAGCATTATCTGGATTTCCAGTGATTGCATTAGCATAAAAGCATGTTAGCATTTATCCCGTGGTACTAACATTTAAATATATATAAGTATGAAATATTAAGATCCAGCATTTTGGAGGCAAGTGAAACTACTGTCTGTAAAATGTTCCTGCATATTTTGAAGGTACACTCCAGTATCTTCGCATGACAATCAGCATTCGCACCATTGGGTCCAAACATTACAAAAATGTCAATGTTTTATGCAAAGAGGAGCTATATTAAGCTAAAAAAGATTGCTGATGAGAGAAGTGTCTTCTGATGTCCTCTGAGCTATTTACAGGCAGCATCTCCCTTTGTTCATGGCACAGCCAGGCCTCTGTGCAATCTGTATCTCCATGTTTCACAAGACTGGAAATGTTAGCCAGAAAGGATTATGCTTGTGATTAAAACCTCCATTTTTGAAAACTTTACCTACAGGAAATGTTTTTCCACACCAATAATTTGAACATTTTAGTATTTTGTAGTAAAAGGATTTTTGTAATCCGTTTAGAAGGGGAATAAAAATTTATGTTGAATGCCTTCTTGAAGCTTTATCCCAAATGCTCCCTGTGCACTTAGGGGTGAGTTAGAGGTGAGGATGCAGAGAAGTTAAGCTGTGGGACCTTCAAGGCAAAGGGATGCAGTTTGTGTTTCACGGGGACAAGGCAGAAGGCTCAGGAGGTGAGATTTTGGCCTGGCCAAAGTGGGGAACTGGGAGGGCAGCCACTTGTGCAGCTGCAGTGAGAGACTCATGGCATTTTGGCCAGACATTTAAAAACGCATCTGATGAGGTGACCAGGGACAAGGATCTCTCACTGATGGTCCAAGCTGACATTTGCTATGTGTCCTAGATGGGCATGGGACAGTCCCAGCACAGCCTCTGCCCACAAGCCTAGCACTGCTGGGCTTTCACTCTTTCCTTTTGGCCCTAAGTGCTAAAATAATGTCACAGGACTTGGTAAAGGCTTGGGAATAAGCTCATCGCTGGTGATAATGCAAGCATGATCCTGTAGCAACACACAAGAGTTTTCCATGGATTGTCTTAGCTGTTTCCCAGAGATTAAACCCCTTAAAGGATGACCATGTGCATATCCCATTCACCATTATTTGTATTACCCAGCTCTGAGGCTTGTTCAGAACTTGCCCCACTTTGGTAAAGCCAAGAGAGGCACAAAACATGTATTTGCTTCTCAAGAGAAGCCTCAGAGAAGCTCCCTGAGTGATGGGCTCTGTTTCCTGCTGTGCTGGGGTGTCCAACAGAGCTCAGCCTCGTGGAGTCCACCTGGTTTTAGTTCTGCTTTTCCATTGTCTTTTCTGAGGGAAGAGGGATGTGGGAATGTTATGCTCTGTCCATCAGTCCATTCTTCCAGAGCACAAGACTTCCCAGCTCTGTTGGAGAAGCAGCAACTCCTCCAGGACACCTCTGTCAAGAGGAAAGAGCTTCCACCAGATTTAAAGGGTTTGAGTTAGGTCCAGCTGTGCACTGAAACTGGTTGGTGCTCACTGGTATTAAATAACACTGAGGCCCAAGCAATAAACCTGGGAAAAGTAAAATTAAAGACCTTGCTTCGATGCTGTCTTGTAAGGACATAAGAATTTCTGTGCAGAGAAATAAATCTGGTTAGCTTAACAAGCACTGTCCTTACCCATTTATTTCCAATCCATCTTCATCCCTTCCTCCTCCAGCTTCTCCTTTTACATTCTGCAGTATTTGCCCATCTCTTTATCCACTTTTCCTGATTTTTTCAGTGGCCCTGTTTGCCCACACCATGTGTTTGCCATCTCCCAGTTGCAGTAATTCCAGCTCCACTCCTTGACTGCTTATAATTTCTTGCTTTGTCGAATGCCTCGTCTATTTTTATTTGAACTCTTGACTTGTGTGGAGTTATCAGCCTCACTGCACTTAATTTCAAATTAATTTGATTGGGTCACCTCAATTTTTTTTCTGTAATGATAATGAACTCAACCTATTTAGCCTTTCCCCATTATGAATAACCTTAACAAAAACTGCAGTGCAGTATAAATGGGTGTTTCATCATTGTGGTTAATTACACAAAAGAATAAATCCCTAAACATTTTTCAGCCTCTGAAATCTAACAAGGAGTGTAATTAACAATTAAAGAGTAAACTGCCATCCTTGTGCTCTCAGGGAGACGAGGGAAAAGTCTAGAGTCCAAGGTTTGCTCCTGGGTTTTTGGGGAGAAATTTTTGGGACGATGCTGATGGCTGGAAAGTGGCAGAGGGTGGGATCACGTGCCAGGTGTGTTTTCCCCAGGTGCCTGCAGCTGCTGGAGAGTGGACAAGGTGGGATGGACATCTTGGCCTCAGCCCGAGAGACTGGGTTTAGGCCGAGGACGTTGTCCTTTCTGTAAAAACATGGGAATTCTGGAGTGAGTTCTCTGCGTTGGGCTGGTGTTGTGAGAGAGGACACAGAGGTGATGCAGTGAGGATGAAGTGGGAGTGTTTGGCCTCACATCCCACGCGGGCAGTGAGCTCCCACACAGCTCCCCCAGCACTGCGCTCCGCTGGGCTCTCCCACTTCCCTGGGGCTCAGGCCTTGGGCCTTGTGGCCTTGTCCTCCTGTGTCCTTCACACAGCAATGGGTGCTCCCAGAGCCTGCAGGGTCTCCTCAGGCCCCAGTTGCTGATGTCCTGAGAACTGTGGGAGGTGTCCTGCCCTGCAAACACAGCCCCACAGAACAGCCAGTGCTGCCCAGGGCTGTGACAGGCGTGGGGAGCACCAGGAAGCTGCTCCAGCAGCATTTCAGCAGGGAGGGAAAGACTCATCACAGACAGCTCATGCATTATATAAAACATGTTGTTTCTGTCTCATCGTGTTTAGTAAATGCTCTCTGCTAAAGCCTTTGAGTTATTGTGGTGGTTTCCATTTAAAATACGTGTTCAGGCTGGTTACCTAATCACTTTCTGCCAAAAAAACTAGCCCAAACTTGCTGTTTCCCTGTGCAGACATGATTCTGGACACAGCATGTAGCTGGACACAACATGTATTTCTCTGTCTCTTAAGCCACTATTTATTCATCCTTGCTCAACTACAACTCCCTGGCAGGAAGGGTGGAGCCAGGTGGGGGTTGATCTCTTCTCCTAAGTAACAAGCAATAGGACATGAGAAAACAGCATCAAGTTCTGCCAGGGGAGGTTTAGGTTAGGGAAATTTTTTCACTGGAAGGGTTGTGAAGTACTGGAGGGCTTGAAAAGCTGTGCAGATTTGGCACGTAGGGACACGGTTTAGCAGTGAACATGGTGGTGTGAGATTAATGGTTGGACTTGATGATCTTGGATGTCTTTTCCAGCCTAAATGATTCTGTGATCCTATGTTTTCTGTTTATCCTTTTTACTACAGCCTGTACACTCTACTAATGGCTTCGCAGGCTTCAAAGATTTTCCTCCCTGAACACCCACATTATTTTCCTGACCTGCTTTGACTTTCCCAGGTCTTGGCATGTTCTCTACATTCCCTCCAAGCAATAGATGTAAAAGACTCACCAAGAGGAGGCATCTGCATCTGCTCTTTTCTCAGGGTGTGCAGGAGGCTGTGGCAGCCCACTGTTGTGTGTTTCAGAAAGGAGCTTGACAAAGTGCATTGAGCATAACAAAGAAGGGAATGACTGAGAGGTGAACAACAGGAGTGGAAATGCAGGATCCAGCCTCAGTGAGGACCTGCTCCCAGCAGGGTTTGGGGTGGACAGCACTGACCCTTATGATTGCAGCCATTGTCTGAGCCCCTATGGGAGGATGCAGATCCCATCTCTTCTTCTGGAGGTCCTGCTGTCTGCACCCTTCTACCCCTTCCTGATGGTGGCTTTTGTTGGATTTCATTGTGAGCTGGCAGAACTGGGCTGTCAGAGGGATGTTGGGGGACTGCCCTTGCCTCTTGTGGCCTTTCTTCTCGATTTAGCCATATTTTCTCCTTCACTCCTCTCCTTGTGCTGAGGAGAGGGCAGCAGAGCTTTCATATGAGGCAAAATAACACAAACCAGCAACTGCAGGCTCCCTTGGCATCCAAGAATGTCCCTTGGCTCTCCTAACTGAAGAGGGCTCAACCTCGTTTCCAGGCTGACATCTTCCAGCCTGCCTGTTCTCGTAATACAGTGCTTTGATAAGTTTTCTCTCATCTGTCTATTCATGTGCTTAAAGATTCATTGAAATAGGTGATTATTCATCCATGCAGACAGTTCCTCAGGCCTTCCACCAGACTGCTGCCAACCTCAGCTGCTTCAAGGCTCTCCAGGTGTTTGAACGGAATGATGAGAGAAAACAACAGCTTACTGGAAATTATCTCTTTCTGAAGAAACTCCTCATCACTGTTAACTACTTGCTCTTCCCTCAGGTGCTGACATTCTGTGTCTTCTTGTGAGCTGGGTTTTGATGTCCCTTTATTTCAGATGATCTTTTTTCTGCTTGAAAGGAGATGTCCAGCAGAGGCTCTTGGAGCAGCCTGGCATGGTTTGGGAGAGGGTGACTCCCTGGCTTGGCTGCCTGAGCAGCCATGCAGCCCTCTGAGCCCTGATGCTCAGGGCAGCTGTCTGTGGCCACCCGATGTCCCCAGGGAGCTGGGCCAGTGGCAGCCCCCTCCCTGAGGGCAGCTGGGAGTCCCCACAGGAGCTGGAGAAATACTCTCGCAGCCACTTCCCCACCCAGGCTCGGCCCCTCAATGCCACTGCGGGAGCCCTGAATAGATTTGAAAACTAATTTGCTGCTCAGAGCATCAATAGATGTACGTCACTTGTCCTTTCTGCTGCATTTAATGAGTTTCCAAGGTACTGCAGCCAGTTCCAGAAAGCTGCCATCAAAGGATCTTGGCTTCCATCAGAAGCCTCATGCCCCTCAGCGCTCTGCACTTCTTACGTCTCACATGTCTCTTATGAATTCAACACAGAGCACATAGTATAATTTCTTGCAACTATCCTTTCCAGACTGTCTCTCCTTTTTTTTTTTTTTTTTTTTCTCTCAATGCCTTGAACACAGGGGATGGGAGAGAGGAAGGGCTCTGCCTGCAGTGAGGTGGTGTTAGCTGGAGCCCAGGTGAAATGTGGGTCATGCTAAACATCCTGTCACTGCTGCTCTCCACAGTCATGACTCCCTCAGTTATTCCCTCCCAGTGCTCACCATAACTGTTCCCTTCTGTTAACCATCCTGAAGCTGGCTTTGGGCATCCCAGCCTCGGCTGTCACCATGTGGGACAACACCTCCATGTGGGTGAGGAGGGAGGGGACGCGCTGGTGCTGCCAGACTGACACCAGTGGACAGTTGGCACAGCCCTACAGTGGCAGTTCCAAGGGACATGTCATTAATCCTTAGCTGCTGAGATCAATAATTAGGGCTATTGTTTTATATAACCCACCAGATAAACATGGGAATTGCCTTATTGAAGTGGACCTGCAGGCCTGGCTGCTTGGAAGGGCCCCATGGCAGGATTGCAGAGGAACACAAAACCCAGGTGCTAATGGTATGCTGGGATGTAAATGAGGTTTCCCTAAGCCTTGAGCAGCTCAAACCTGCCATACACGATGAACCACAAGGATTCTTGGGTTTTATCTATTTCTGTCAGTGCAACAGGGAGGGTTGGAGAGGGTTTCTGGGTTCTGGTCCACGCCTGGTGCAGCAGGGTGGCTGATGCCAGCATCCCTCTGCTCGGAGGCTGCACATGGGAGCTTGTGTGAGCTCCTCTGCATGTTTCTCCTCTCCTTGTGGAAGCAGGTTGTGTCATATTTCCATACATACTCTGCCATAAAAGCTCCTAAATATGATTTTAGTTTGTTTGCATGTCTTGCAACAAGCAGGAACTCACCTGCGTTGCTTTCTAAATTAATACCCCACTGCTTTTACTTAACAAGGTGTTTTTCCAAGCTGAGAATAGTAATGACTCTGAGATTTCTTTTTTAAAAATGCATTTTCTTCTCAGGTACTTCATATTGAAATCTGTCTTAATTTCAGTTCAGCTAGTGTGTGAAAACACACGGTGAGGCATTATTAGTCCCTGAAGGAATAAAGACAGATGGAGCCCAAAATGGAATTGGCTTTATGATTGATTGAAACCTTCAAGAGTGCAGTGGAGTCAGGGCTTGGTCCTACCCTGGCAGCACCTGGGGATCAATTCAGCTGGCACAAAGAGCTCAGGGGGAGACATACAGATGTCACCTGGCAGCACCAGCCACGAGCTGTCCCCTCCCGATGGGGCCTGTGGCTGGAGGAGGGTGGGAGGGCCAGGTGTGGGTCAGGGTGAGGGAGGGTTGGTGGCGTGTCAGGGTCCTTGCATGGGATGACGTGCTTGGGTAATGAGCTGCTATTTCTGCCTCCAGCCTCCCGCAGCTGTGCACGATGGCTCTTGTGTCCCTGCACAGAGAGCTGAGCGGGGAGGAGGGGAATGTTTTGAGGCATGCTCCAAAAGACTTGGGAATGTGGAGGTGTGGGAGTGGCATGGGGTTTGGGCTCTGCTCTGGGTTCCTGCTCCATGTGTGACCTGCACAGTTTCCTCAGGTTTCCCAACCTTGCCCATGAGAGGGAATGGAGTAATGAAGAAACACCAGGTGGTCTTACATGTGGTGGTCTCAGCATTAGTGGCTATTTCTGGGGTCTGTAGACACCAACATTTACAGCATTTTCTGCTGGACAGGAGGACAAAAAAGTGTCGCAGAAAGGAGAGTTTTCCATCATGGTTTGGGAGCAAGTCCTCCCTGTGCAAACTGGCTTTACTGCTCATGGTGGTGCTTTCATGGTCAGCAAGTCCTGAGCAGCTCTGGAGCTGGGGAGATGCAGCAAGTGAAGGCAAAGTTGCTTTACAAAGGCAAATTCAGATCTGTTCTGGATCTATGTCAGCACTTGTGTTTGCAGAAGGCATGAAGGGGATGGTCAAGGGCAGTGATGGCAGCCCCAGGGGATTCCCAGTTTCCCACCTGGTGCCCACTGCTGGTCTGGCCTCTGTGCACAGGTTGTGCTGCCATGGCCCACATGCCAAGGAGAGGGCTGTGGGTGCCTCCCTCTGAGGCTGCTGAATGGGGCTGAGTGTTGAGAACAATTTAAGGAAGGATTTGGAGTGGGAAGTTGAAATTGGCCGTAGAGATCATGGTTTAAGGTGTGGACGTGGCTGGGGTCCCATCGCTATGTGTGCACTGAACTGGTCTTGCTGGGACAAACTGGATAAGAAACATCTGTGGGTCCCTCAGCTGGGAAGAAAGTGCATCTCCCAGATGCAGTCAGGACAGGCTTTTCACAGGCACCAGCACTCCTTCCTGTGGTGCAGTAGCAGCCCTCCCAGTTAAGAAGGTGATTGGGAGCTTGCTAATTGTCCTGACAAGTGGGAGTTCTGCTGGAAATGAGCTGATCCTGCAGATCAGTGGGTAGCTGAGCTAACTCCTGGGACATCATACCCAGCACCTCACCAAACATCCAGTGTTCACTCACTCTGACAAGTGCAGTTTGATCTTTGTTATCCCTGAGCCCCTCTAGGATGGCAGCAAGTTTGCTGAGGTGGATTTTATACTGGGAGGAAGGTTCTGCAGCTGAAGTCTCTCTGCAGGACCTGGCCAGAAGTTGTGGTTGCTGTGGATTTTCTTTTCTTTCCCTGGGGCTCTGGGGATTGCAGATCAGCGGATTGTGGATTAGCAGATCAGGAATTAGAAATGCATTTTTCATTCTTATGTTACACACTAATGAACTGACAAATTTCATTTCTTTTAATCCAGCTATTTCAGCTGGAATTGGCGAACTCATCTTCTGTCTCTTCTGGTAGCTTGAGAATGGCTGAATCCTGATCTCTCTGGGGTCACATCATCCACATTCACTTCTTTGTCTTTAGCCTGTGGCTGTTGCAGAAGTGCAGAGTGTTCTCCAGGAAGAGCCCATCCCTCGTGAGTGGTTGCAGAGTGGAGCAGGATGTGCATGTCCAGGCACTGCCAGGGGCTGCCGCTCTCTCTGGCCACGGCTGCCTGTGCCAGTGCCAGGAGCAGGCTCAGCCCCAGGGAGCAGGGCTGGAACCAGCCTGGGGGCTCCAGCTTGGGTGTCTGAGTCCACTGGTAGCAACTCATTTGTCTCTGTACCCTGTCAAACCCAGCACTGTGGCACAGCTCAGAGTGTTTGCCTAGCTCCAGGTGCGAGGTGTGCTTGGCTTACATCTGGAATCAGAATATCCTGAGTTTAGGGGACTCACTGGGATCATCCAGTCCAACTCCTGTCCCTGCCCAGACACCCCAACAATCACACCCTGTGCATCCCTGGCAGCGCTGTCCAAAGGCTCTGGCAGCCTCGGGGCCGTGCCCATTCCCTGGAGAGCCTGGGCAATGCCAGCACCCTCGGGGGAAGAACCTTTCCCTGATCCCAATCCCAAACCTCCCCCTCCAGCCGTTCCCTCCTTCCCTGAGCTCTGCCCTCAGCTCCTCTGCTGCAGCTGAACCAGCCCAGTGCCCTCAGCCGCTCCTCGGGTGGCCCCTCCAGACCCTTCCCCAGCCCGGCTCCCTCCTTTGGACACTCTGGAACAGCTTTGGATCTCTGTGATCTTGTGGCACCCAAAGCTATCTCAGAACTCAAGGTGAGGCCACTCCAGTGCAGAACAGAGCAGGACAATTCCTTCTTTTGCCTGGCTGGTGATGCTGGGCTTGATGCCCCCCAAAAAGGATGAAAGAAAAATATAATAGATTTTTTTTGCCCTTGGCCTCCTTCTGTGAATGAAGCTGAGATCTTCCCCTGCTCTTCTGCATCCCTCCATGGGGAGGGTCCTAGTTCTTTAGGCAGCCCCTCCACTGTCACAGGCTGGGATTTGGGTGATGCTGGTGGCTGTGCAGGCTGCATGGGCTCCATGTGCCTCTCATCCAGCTGCACTGTTCTCCAGGTCTGAGGCAGCACCTCCCAGTCCAAAACCTGTGCCAGGGACAGCAGAGAGCAGAAAAAGGCATTTCTGGCATTCAAAGCCTAATGGCCTGCGCTGTGGGACCCCGTCGGCGGGGGAAGAGCAGCTCCATCATTACCCAGTCACTCCTCAGAGCTTTCAATGAGGACTAAACAAAACGGCCCTGGCTTTCCAGAGCAGGCTTTATTCTTGCGCTCTGTGATGCTGAAAGTCTGAAAGGCGAGGGCCTCACCACGAACCCCGGCAGAGGCGTGGGCTGGCCCCCGACGGCAGAGCCGCTCCTGCTGCCGGGGCCGGAGCGGAGCCCGGGACATCCGTCACTCCCCGTGACTGACAAACGGGTTTGGGGCTGTGCCTATAATATCTTGATTAACAATTAACATGATGGAACCAGGAAATACATCTCATTCCTCGCCCCAGGCCAGCAGGTAAGGATGGATATATGTTGCCTGGTTGATTGCTGTGCCTTGTTAGAGCCTATTTAGGGTTGATTGAAAAGCAGAGGCTTTGTTTGAGGAGGGACCTTTAATCTGCTGGCAGAGCCAAGTGCGTTTCCCATCAGGAAGCATTCCTTCTCTGCTGCTTATCTCTAACCCCCGCTTTAAACCTGGGCCTAGTGGAGACCAAAAGAAAGGCAGGATCAAAACAAAAATAATTGGGATCGCTGGCTTCCGTGGGCAGTCTGAACCCATTATTCCCACTTATCAGCTAGTTATTCCTATATAACTCTTGCAAGAGACAATTCAGCACTTGCAGCATCTCCTTGATGAAAAGCACTCCAATGAAATAACCATGGCAACAGTTGCTGGGGGCTAGCGTGCCGAGGGACAAAGATGTGCTCTCCAAAGGACTCCGGGCCCAGGTTCCTTGACAAATGGCACTGCTGAGCACCAGGAGGTGATGTACAGAGAGCTCTGTGTGCTGGCTGTCATCCTGGTGGGGTCCCAGCTGTGCTGGGCATGCAGGCTGCCCCAGTTACAAGTCACATTTTGTTAATTGTGGGCATCTTCCCCTCCAGATGGAAGGGGAAGCTCGTAACCTGAAAGCTGAGGGGGAATCATGAGGACACGCAATCAGGAAGGACAGGCCAAGGAGGGGACCTCAGGGAGTGACACCATCTGTGATCCCAAAGACATAGAGGATTTCCCAGGGTTTGGACACTCTGGGAAAGGCTGCGTCCCTGTGCTGTTGGTGCCATAGACTGGTATCAATAATAAACACTTGACATGCCTAACTTGAGAGCAACTTTTTTTAAACCAACTCTATGGCAGTAATAGACGCTCTACAGGAGAGGGGACAGAGGCCATGTGGTGTTATACATGGAGGAGTTTGGGCATTTGCCTTGAAGAGTTGGTCTTTGATGCATGGCAGGAGCCAGCAGAGCCTGGACTGAGCCTGGAGGGTTTGTGTCAAGGGTCCTTCACCCCTGGCTCATGCTCTTCCCTTGCCCAGGGGTCTTCTAAGTGCTCACTGCTAGGACCACCCATGTCCTACTGCTCTCCAAATGCTCTTGTCATAATCTTGGCTGGGGAGCCATCTTATGGGATGAAGGCCTCTCAAATAGCTTTGTGGGCATGGTGGTGTTTCTGTTAGGCACTATTCTCTCATTGTTGTCTTACTTAATTGGACATTTATAAGCCTGAAAAGTAAAAGGAGGAATGTTCACGAGAAGAAAAGAGAAGCCTGCTGAAAAGCAGCATTTGTACAGATTTCTGAGAAAAGGGCAGTAAATACTCCACCTCTGCTTAATAATAATAATAGGCAGACTAAGTATCTCTAAAAATATAAAATAATGTGGGCTTATTTGGAATACTCAACATCCTTATCAGCCTGCTGCCATCTCTGCAAACAAGTTTCACTAGAGATTCTGGGCATGATTTTCAATGGCTCAGAGCAGCTGTAGCTTCTTTGACTTCACTGAAAAGTCTGAGTGCTTGGCACGGCGGCAAACCAAGCCTCTTCCTTTCTGCTTCAAATTGGGGCTTGATTCTAAGTGAGATGAATTTTCTCCTCCTGATAATTCTGTGCATCTGAAGTGATTACAGCTCCGCATGAGTGCTCTTTTAGGAGATTTCAATGCAGCGTTTTCTTCCGTCTTAAAAAGGTTCCTTCAAGCCTTATGATGCTGGAGAAGGGGGGGAATAAATCCTGGTGGAAGCCGTTACATCTTCCTATGCAGATGAGAGATTAAAACTTGTATTTTTATAAAACACGGGAGCTAAATTGGAAAAGTTCTGTTGAGGCGAGTGGGTTTTGGCTGGTGGGAACGTGCTGCTAAATTCTTATTTGGCGATGGGGAGGCAGAGCAGGGAGCGGTATTATTTGGAGTTCTTAGAGAGTGAGCTTTAATGTTTGCTTAACTCCACTAAAAATAGACGCCACCCTCTTTTCCTAATAGGCGGCATTTGTCACACTTGATTCATTTCCTCTCCCAAACTGAGCTCCTTCATGAATATTCATCTCTACTCCCCAGGAATCTGCCTGTCCTCAGAAGTTGTACTCGCGGCGACCGTGCCGTAACAATGCGAGTCAGCCTTCCAGGGCGCCCGAATACCTGGCCCGATCCAGCAAAACGCGCTGATATCAACAGCTCCCATTGATTCCTGCCTCCTCTCTGAGCCGTGATTGCTCGTTATCCCTCTCGATGAGACCCTTAACGAGTCTCCTGTTCCTGTTGTCATAGCAGCGCCGCATCGCCCGGCCTAGCAAAGTCTCCGTGGCTGCTAATTGTGTGATGGGAGGATCAGTTTGGCAGGTTTTCCAGTGGGGATTAGGCCAAAAGGTCCCTTCTGAACTGTGATGAATGCGGCTTCCTTCAGAAGACATTAAAACTTGGTAGTTAGAGGAGATTTCTGACGAGGGAAGCTTTCCGCGGCAGAGAGGGAGAGCAGTCCTTACAGAGCTCTTCCATTCATTCTCTGCCACTGCTTAAAGCAGGAGGAAACCAACCAGAAATGCCAAAGGAGGATGTAAAATGGTTGATTCCTCATTGAAGAAGTCTGTCAGTGCCTCAGACCTTCTTAACTCGGGAGTCTAAAGGATGTGGAAGGTCTCTACTACTGTCATTTGCTGCTGCAATGGGAGAAATCTGCTCCTGCCTGTTGAGTACTGAGGAAGTAGGGATCAGTTCCTGCTTGTTCCTCTGGTGCCATTGCTCAGCACCACCAAGGAGATTTTCAGTCATTTGCAAGAAGAGTTTTATAGGGGTTGCTCTGGCACTGTGGGTGAGAAATGTGCACAGCAGAAGGAATGATCTCGTCACACCTTTCCCCCTGCAAGCCCAGGAGCAGCTGCGTTGCAGCCATGGTTGGTTAAAGAGGGCACAAGAGGCAGAGCGGTGAATGCTGCTTGACCCTGAGGAGTGATTTATCAGCCAGGATGCTCTTGTTAGCTGGTAGGACCTGTGCAAGGCTCAGCATCCCTGTCCTGGCATGGAACAGCAGCACGGGGTTTGCCTGGAGCTGGAGGGCCAGTGGCTGTGTCATCCCCAGGGATGGTGACTCCTCTGCAGGCACACTGCTGGCTCAGCATGGAGGCAGAAAGGGCTGCAAACAATTGACTGTTCCCACGTGCTAGGGGATGGGGATCAGCTGTGCCTGTTCCCAGGGCCCTACTCCTGGAATGCAGAGAGCAGATTTGTCCCCTGTGCCTCTCACTGGGTTTATTCCACAGTGCTGAAATGTAGCCAGGATAATCCGTGACCTAAACATGGGAATGAGTGGTGTTTTTAGAGAATGAAAAGATAAAAAATAAGTCCTCACCCACCTCAATCTCTCCCCCAAAATTAAAAACTCCTCTGGCCAAGCCCTGAAAATGAGTTTTTGTTGTTTGTGCAGAGAGGAGCCAGATTTTTAAAGGCTGGCTTTCATTTTTACAGCCGTTTATTATAGGCATGAATAATTGCTGGCACAGTGCTACCACTGCTGTTGTTTGCTCTTAAGGTTGGGCCAATTACATTTGTAAGCCCTTGATTTACAAGCAAAAGCAGAACTAAAGTAGCTTTGTGGCCCACATTCCAAGAATGAGTGATGTGTCCACGGTCAGCTGTGGGTTCCCAAATTTGTGCTGTGAAACACAGAGGTCCATGGCCATGAATGTGTGGCCCAGATTGTCCAGGGCATTGTGTGACACAGGCTGTCAGAGCAGTGCGTGAAGGACGGAAACAGGGAGTGGCGTGTGAGGCCCGAGAACCTGCCCAGATTCATCCCATGGCAGGAATGCTGGAAGATTGTGCTGCTTTTGGGCAATTCACAGTGAACACACATAAAAGAGGGAATTGGAACTGAATGTAATGGTTCTGCAAGATGGGCTTAAACAAAGCCTGTCCAAGTCCTATTTCCCAACATGAGAACTGGTCCTTCTCCAGCTCCTGCTGTACAGTCAGCCTTCCTGAGAGAGGAGAATCACAGAATCCCAGAATGGTCTGGGTTGGAAGGGACCTTAAAGCCCATCCCATTCCACCCCCTGCCATGGGCAGGGTCACCTTCCATTGTCCCAGGCTGCTCCAAACCCTGTCCAGCCTGGCCTGGGGACACTTCCAGGGATCCAGGGGCAGCCACAGCTTCCCTGGGCACCCTGTGCAAGGGTCTCATTTTTTTCCTAGTGTCCTATCTAATCCTGCCCCTGTCAGTGTGAAGCCATTCCCCCTTGTCCTGTCACTCCAGGCCCTTGTCCAAAGTCCCTCTCCAGTTCTCCTGGAGCCCTCTAGGCACTGGAAGGGGCTCTGAGGTTTCCTCAGAGCATTCCATTCTCCACTCCATCTTCTTTCAGCCTATCTCCAGAGCAGAGGTGAATCCATCCAGGGCTATTATCCATTGTAGAACTTAAAAATGGCTGATTGAGATTTTCTTGCTTTTGCACAATAGGCAGAGAATGGGAAGGAGGTTAGTGTGATAACCGTTCTCCATGGGATGATGGTTTTCAGACTGTGTGACCTGGAATCTGCCTTGCCAGCATGGGGAAGGTGTCACCATGCTGTGCTGGTGCCACTGGGTGCCATCAGCCATGGGGTGAGGTGGTGAGTCAGCCCAGCGTGAGGGAGGTGAGGAGCTGTGCTCATCCTCCCTGGCCTGGTGGCAGGCCAGTGTCCTTGCTGCTGGGGGAGCAGGAAGGGCAGGATGTGAGTAAGGGCAGGAGCAGGCAGGATGTTTGTGGATGCTGATGTCATTGTCACAAATCAGTCCTGGATGTTGTCAGTGGGAGGCAGCGGCAGCTTGGCTTGGGAACAGGCCAGGTGTCACACCCCAGGGGCTGGCCAGAGGAGCATGATGCACTCATATCCTTACTCATCACACAGCAGGTGGCCTCTCAGCCCCCTGCTGCAGGGTTTGTGTGGTCAGATGGAGGCCATAGACACCTCCCTGGTGTGCACGGCCCAGGCTCGACTGAGTCGTGCTGACAGAGCCCAGCCCGGGCTCAGGCTGAGTCCTGCTGATGGAGCTGGGTCCTGCTGTTGGAGCTGGGCCTGGGCTCAGTCTGAGTCCTGCTGAGGGACCTCGGCATGGAGATGCTCTGCCCCAGCTCAGCACAGGCTGCTCCCACGTGGAGTCACGGACATCCATCTGGGCAGGAAGCATTGGTGCAGGACCAGTGATTTCTGAAGTGATTTCCTGAAGCTTCTCATGGCAGAGGCAGCACCAGGTCCCCCCCAGGGCTGGCAGACGCCCAGAGTGGGGTACACTCTGTCCCTGGCAGACCCCGTGGGCAGCAGAGCCACGGGGAGGCACAGGCAGATTTGTTTACGAGGCTGCAGTCGGCCGGGCTTTTACATCCCAGCAATGACTGGCAGGCCTTGGCTCCTCCTGCGCCTTCGCAGCACATGTGTGAACTCCTGGTTGTGTCACCTCCCCATCCTCTCCTCACAGAGTCTAGCAGTGGGAACTGATCATCACAACTCACATTTGCCTGGCGTATGTCTTTCCACAGTTCCAGAGCGTGGAATGAATTGAACCCGCTTCCTCCTTCACCTTCGCATTCAAGCTGTTCCTGGATGCAGGCAGCTCAGCTTCCACAACCACGCTCGGCTCTCGGAGCTTTCTTCTGCCCTGGGGATGGAGCCCCTCTCTCCTGCTTGGCAGAACCTGCCTGGATGCTCCCCCTTGTAGGGGTGTTGTTCATCTCACGATCTTTTGGGCTTTTCCTAACCCTTTCCTTGCCAGGCTGAGGCTCCCTGTCCACTGTCTCCTCCACTGTGGCAAAGGAGGGCTTTTTGTCTTTGCCTTCAGGGTCATTAAACCTTAATTAGCACGTTGGTTTTCTTTGTCAAGGTATCCGCTCTCTCCATCCATCAGTGATGTTGGGCACACTGCTGACATTCTCTTCTTCCTGCATAATTATCTTATTCCACTGCATCTTTTGTGCAGAATCTTCCCTTCTGGAAATGCTCCTCTCCCTGCTCCCACTCTTCCTGCGGACCTAGTTCAACTCTGGTACCTGACATGGCTTTGTTTCTTACACCTGCATATGAATTCTTTGCATTATTCCCATATTTTATTAAATACCCTTATCATTTGACTCTTTGAAAGCTTGATTCAGGCATTTGTAGGCGTTTCCTTCACCCTCTCTGAAGATGGGATCTGTGTCACCCAGCTTCAGTGTTCCTGCAGGAGTGTCCACCTGAGCTGGCTATCCAGGCTCCCTCTCTAGCCAGGGACAAGGAATCCTCCCACTGGCAAATCATTCCAGCTTAGGCAGGAGTCAAAGGCAGCCCCATCTCCCATGAGACAAATCATCTTTTCTGCTTGCTGCTGCTGACCTTGAATTCCTCAGATGCTTTTCAGAACAGATGCAGCCCCCTTCAGAGTGACCCTAAAGCTGTGGGCAGTGGATCTGCCTCTCTGGGTTAGCCAGGGCAAGTCCCATGGAAAAACAGACACAGGGTCTCCAGGGATGTGCAGACCACAGGTCAGGACACATTACTGAGGGAGCCCAGGCAGCTTTTATGGGCTGGATGTCTTAATTGTAGCTGTCTGATGTTAACAGAGACGAATCTGGTACTTGGAAAGGTTTGGGGAAATGTTTTCTTCTTAATTTGTATTTGAGAAATGTAAAGGTGTATAGTGAATGTTTAAAAACCAACAGTAAAAACAGTAATTATAGGTGGGCACAATTTTCTTTTATCTTTTAATTGAAGTTGCTAGAAAAAATGACTGCTGTGCTGATACTTGGCAGGGACACTGATGTGAGTACCCACTTGTTTCTGAAAAACGCTGTGGGATTTTTAATGACCATCAGCAGCACAACCTTGATTTTTAAATGTCATCCTAAATGTAGCAGTTACAGCCTCCTCTGCCGTGGCATGTGAGTGGGTGAGTAGGGATGAATCAGAAAGCAGAAAGAATTGTTAGTGCTTTCTGTGGCTCCCAAGTTTTCCTCGACGGCTTCCCACCCAGGAACTGGCTGGAATTGTCTGTGGGTTGTGTTGCAGTCCCTGGTCCTGTGGCATCTCTTGCTGTTGCTCTCCCCTCTATTAATCCATGATTAAGTCACTTAATGTAGAATGAGTTCATCATGTTTCTCTAGGAGCTGGTATTCCACAGGATATCCTCTCTTGTTTATCAAAACAAGATAAATGGAAAAAAAAAATAAAGTTTCCTAGCTTTTGCAGATGCAGCTTTTCCATTCTCTCTCTGGCTGGAAACGTTCCCCAGGCTTCTCTTTCAGAGCTGAAGTCTGTGCTTGGCATTTGCAAGATGGTGATTTGCTTTTGTAAATGGAGCAAAATCTTGGTTTTGAGTCATGACTCAGTGAAACAAATCTACTTTTATCGACTAAAACGATTCTAATAGCACCATTAAACCCCGTGGGACCGGGAAGAGCCAGAGTGCCACTGCAGTGGGGGGATCCAGCACCTTCCCTGGCCTGCCGAGGAGTGGGACGGGTCGGGATGAGGCTCAGGAGCGGTGAGTGGGTCGGTGTTTGAGGAGCATCCCCTCCCGCCGTGGTACCCGGGGCTGCTGCGGGGCACGGCCGGCGGCCGGGCGGGTGGGAGCGATGGAAGGCTCCGCTCGGAGCAGCGCTCTGCCTGCCCGGGGACGGGAGGAGCTGCGAGCAGATGGCAGGGTTAAAATAGGACAGAGCTGCGCCGAGCTGCTGCTGCAAGGCAGAGGAGTGAAATGCCTGTTCTCACACTTCACTTTGTGTCTCGGGGAAGAGCTGCGCAGTGCCTGTGCTCCGCTGGCATTCCCAGCAGGAACACGCCAGGCAAAGGCTTCCTCGGGTTTTTGATATTATTAGCACTTGTCTTAAAGAAAAATCAGCTCAAATGAGCAAGCAAACAAATAAAGCGGGTAACAATGGAAGGGCTCAGCCTCGGGCCCCCTTTAGCATCTCTCAGGATGATTAGTGGGATGTGTCACATCGGCACCGGAGAGTGGGAGCGTTCTGAGCCGAGGCTCTTCTTGTGGTGCTTTCAGACAGCTTTTTGCAGTGTTTTCATCTCACCTAAGGCGTGTGAATAGGTTTTGTTGAAATACCCGAGTGACTTGACGTGCCTGGAATGATGCCCAGAACGATTCAGCAGACTCAGGGGGAGAATTCTCTGCAAAGCTGCCCCCTCTGAGGGGCTCATTGGGGGTCCTGCAGCAGCAGCAAAGGGCTGGGAAGGACCTTGGGTGTTCTGCCGCCATCCTGAGCCACCACAGGTGTGGAGCCGGGAGGGCGGAGGTGTGCAGAGAACAGGAATGTGAGGAAGAGGAGGAGCAGGGAGGCAGGAGCCAGCACTCACACTTGCACCCTGACGCGGCTGCCGACGCTCCTGGGAGCACTTCAGTCTCCCCGTCCATAAATCAGGACGTGCTTTCAAGGCTCTGTGGTGAACAGCTGGGGACGAGCTCGAGTCCGTGGTATTAATCCTGCACTATTGTTCTTGTTTCTTGCTGTGTTGGGATTTTTTTTAAAAGAAATCAACACAGTTTTTGAGGGCTCTGGCTAAAATGGCACAGAAATAAATGTGTTCTGCTTACGCATGGAGAGCATCTCCTCATTTTTATTAATGTAGCCTCTGATGAAACACAGCCCATCCCTGTCTGACCTACAGTAAATACCAGGCTTTCAGGAATCCATGGGGAGTGTTTTGTAAGTGTGGCACACAGAGCCATAAGGTTGATTTACCCTCAGAAACAAAGCATCAGTTTGGGTGATTGAGCACTGGGGAGATTCCCTGGGATGCTTTTCTCCGTGCACTGTGGAGCACTTGCTGTACCTGGAAGGATCAATCATTCACCACACTGAGCTGGAAGAGAGCTCACACCATTCCTGTTGACCACTGCAGGTGGGACACGAGTCACCTAGTCCAGCCCTTGTGTCACAGAGGGGTGACAAACCCTCAGAGTGGCCTGCACAGCCCATCCTTCACCATCAGAATGGAGAAGTCAGGCTGACCTTGATGGTGCTGACACGGTGATGGCAATCCTGAAAATCCCCAAACCTTTGCATTTTATCATAAAATAGTCTGTGGCTTATTGATTAAACCCACAGAAGCCGAGCTGTCATCTCAGGCTCTTGAAGCTGCATCCCCGACTTGCCCTGGTGTCTGTGGAAGCTCCAGGTGCAAATCCCCCCTGGAGCAGCCCAGTGAAGGCTCAGTGACAGCGCTGGGGTCCTTGGAGCCAGGGGTTCATGCTGGCACTGAAATACAGCTCAGAGCTGGCAAAGCCAAGGGTCAGGAGAAAAGAAGGGCTCTGAGGGTGCCCTGTGAGGCCTCACTCCTGCTGGGGCACTGAGATTCCTGCCTGGGCTCTCTTTGGGGCAGTGTGTGATATCCCATCTGTTTTTGTGGGACCATTTTTTCCTACAGCTATAAATAGACAGTCAGTTTGTTGTTTGTGTGTGTTCAGCAGAACAATCTGGTGTGATTGGTTTTGTTCTGGCACCTGAGATTTACTGCCAGAGTCAGTATTCACTCTACTTTGCTCCTTAAAGAGGTGAGGAAGAGGAGGGGACTCAACTCAGTCCCTGTGTTCCCATTGCTTTCTCTGTGCTTTGGGCAACTCTTTGATCCTGCTGACTCATACAAGTGCCCCAGCTCCTGCATCCTACACCTGGAATATTGGGTCCCAGCTGCAGGGGCTGTCTGCAGCCCCGCGAGGTATCTTGCTGCAGCAGATTTGTTATTCTGTATTTTTATTTAATTACTTACTTTTACAGCTCTTTG
Source organism: Hylia prasina (assembly GCA_013397195.1). Lineage (NCBI taxonomy): Eukaryota > Metazoa > Chordata > Aves > Passeriformes > Sylviidae > Hylia > Hylia prasina. The sequence continues at coordinate 913,999 of VYXD01008190.1, read as the reverse complement.
CATAAATCTAATTATCCATCTGTTATGCTGCGTTAGGGCACTGCAGCTCCTCGGATTTCTTCCTGTTCTAAACACTAAACTTGCCCTGCCTGGGCTCAGGTGAGCTGGGTCTCTTCCCTGCAGGGCTCTCAGTGGGTCCAGGGCTCCCAGTGGCTCCTGACCACACCAAGCTCTGCACTTCCAGCTCAGTGTTGTGACTGCAAAGGGCCAGGAGCTTGCATGAGGTAATTTGCACTTCCATGGTGTGGCTGGGAGCAGTGTTCCCAGTTAAAGCCTGATGTCACTGTGTTCCCAGGCAGCCTGGGGCTCTGTGATGGGATGTTACAGCCCTCCTGCTTTCAGAGGGGATGCTGGAGGGCTCACAAGAAGCTCATCTCTCTCTTGACTGGGACACAGATTCGTGGTTGGAAGCCAAGCCAAGGTTCCCCCAGCTTTTCCCAGGTGCCTTCCACGCTGTTCCTGCATCTCTGGGATGATTCATGCTCCCGGGTCTGAGTATCACATCAGCCCGTCAGAATCACAGAGTCACATACTCAGCTCCAATTTATTCTCTGCAGTTCTGTTCTCCTCTTAGCAACAAATACTCCATAACCTAATTGCTCATTAAAGGCCGTGCTGTGTCCCTGTAATCCAGGATGTCACAGGCAGCCGTGTTGCTCTCCCAGGGACGCTGCTGCTCCCCTGCCACGGCGGCGAGCGCCTGGCTTGGTAGCAAGTGAGAAGGCAGCATTGCATTGAAGTGGAGATTTTCATCTTCTTGAGGATTTTTTTATATCTCTCCTATATTCTGGGCTTTTGAACATCTAACATGTCTTTTATGCTTCACATCTTTCATATGAAATTGTTGTATTGTGTTGCCTATTGAAACCTAGTTTTCCTTTTGTCAGGTTTTCCCCCCTCACCCCTGCTTTCTTCTCTGCTGTATTTTGATCGGTGTAACTACTCAGGGCTCCATTTTTCTGGGTGGTTTTTATCCTCCTTAAGTTGTAGCTCTGAAGGCCTTTTTCTGTGATAAACTCAGGTCTGAGCTGGTGCTTGGAGAAGAGGATTTTTAGGCCAGTTCTGCTGCATGCAGCCCTTGGGGGAGGCTTTGGGGGTGACTGTGCCTCATCCCTCCTCCTTCTCTCTCCAATGGTCACAGGCAGCCTTGCTGGCATTGGGGTAATTTTATTATTATCCTGTATCTCATATTGTGCATGCAAATGTCCTTTTCCATAGCTTGGGACTGTGGAAAGCCTCAGTTAAATGTCTGTTTTGTAAAGAATTCACCCACCCTTTGCTTAAGAGTCGTTTACTGGCAGAGCCAGGGGGTCTTTTGGGAGGGTGAGGAGGCTGCAGGGCTGATGATATCGAATTGTCCCAGTTATCCTCCTCTTAAGAAGGAAGCTGGGAAGTTTGGAAGGAGGTATGGATACCTGGGAAGTCATGGATTCAGAGCCATCTGGCTCACTGCAGCTGCTCCGTGGTCATTTCCCACAGGGATAGTTCATAGCCAGAGCTTGGAATGCAGGAGGAAACTGTGCTCTCCTTATGCGTCGCTTCTCACTTGAACGGCGTTAATGTTTTTATTTTTTTTATTCTTGAACATGTAATCTGAAATTCAGTCATGCAAGTATTAACGAGCTGCTGATCACCCTGCCTCTCTTTTCTGCCCTTGTTCAGAGTCTCAGATTTACAGCTCTAGTTCAGGCTGGAATTACTGACACTGTAATGATCTGTTTTATCTCTCTATCTATTATTTGTCAAATAATTTTAACATGACTGTGCTTACAAGAGCTGTCAGAAATCCTCCAAACACTGAGAAGGATGAAGAAGTCATTGGCCTTTTCAAGTGTGACCCTGGTTGCGTTCCTTTGTTTCCAGGACTCACAAAAATGACCTTTCCCATTGCCTGCCAAACTGTGACCCAGGTGTGAGGGTTTGAGAGCCCCCGGAGCCAGACAAGGCACATTTCAGTCCTGTTGGTTCGCTCTTGTTTTCTCCATTAACAGATTTTGGACTGAAAACCGGGGAGGGGAAGGGAAAGGAGGAGGGCAAGGTAAGCAATGCTGCCTTGCTGCCTGTTTCTGATCCTCAGGTTACAGCACAAGCTAAATAGACTACACTAAATATTTTAGGCTGTTTCACAGACTTACAGACTTTGATCCCCGGCTTTGATTTCCCAGGCGGCACCGCCAAGCGCTGGTTCTGAGCAGAGAAGAGACCCATTAAGCCCTGTCTAGCCAGGTGATTACCATGCCTTTGCACCAGCACCGGGGCTCTCATCACAGCTCAGCTCTGCAGCCTCGGCTCCCTGTGCCTGGGGACATGCCAGGGCAGGAGAAGCGCTGTGCCAGCACCCAGACAGGGGCAGCCCCTCCATCCCACTCCCTTCCACTCCCCTGCTTGGTCCTTCCCCACCTGGCTTCAGCAGGATGCCCAGGAGAGGACGTGACTCTTCCTTTCCCAAGGTTCCATGCAGTTTCTGCAACAAACAGGCCATGAAATAAATATTCCATGTGTGTCCTTGTCAGAGCAGTGGAGATGAGGGCATTTGCCTGACTGCCCCTGCTCTGTGCCTCCAAATCCCCAGGTCCCTCTGCACCACCTGGCTTTTTTTTTTTTTTTTTTTTTTAATTTATGTCTAATTTGGCTGCCTTATTGTAAGTTCCCACCTAACTCCAGAGCTGCTGTCACCTCAGGGCTGTGTTGCTGCTTTTCAGTCTTCCCACACCCATCACATGTGCAGTCTGCAAAAACTTTGAGAAGTCTCTGTTGAGTTTGTGTACTTGGGGTTGTCCTAGGAGGAGTGGAACAAGGGTATCTCTTAGCAGAGAGAACTCTTCAAAAACCCCTTTCTCTGCAAAGTGGGAACTGCTTTCATGCCATGAGTTGCCAATGAAAATGGCACAGAATGTGGGCAGCATGGCTGGGAGGCACGAGGAGCGCAGATGTGCTGCAAGGGCCACATCTGGAGCGGATGTGCTGTGACCCCACAGCCAGGCTGGGCTGCCCCAGGGCAAACTGGGGCTGTTCAGCACACAGAGCTCTCTTTTGGGAAGCTGCATGGGGCTTGTGTTGAGTCCCTGCAGCCCGTGGCTGTTCCTCACCAGGGATTGGGGCTGGTTAATCTCATCAATGCAGCACACCCAAATCTGTGCCATCACTGCAACATTATGGGATGTCACCATAGGCTGGCCCAGCCCTGGCCCAGCCTCAGACTCCTGGTTCAGTGAATTTTGTTACAGGTGCCACCATCCTGCCTCCATTAGCAGATTAGCACGGTTGAATTTCCCGTGTGAGCGCTCCACAGTCTGTCTCATTGTGTTTATTTTGTTCAGGCTTCTTTTCCCTGGGCTTGACAGTGTAATTTGTACAGATCTCTGCTGAGTTTTCCAAACCTTCAAACGAGCTTTTTTGTTAGCTTGAAGCTAGGACCACTGATAGCAGAGACAGAGCAACAGGAGCATTGAGAAGCGAGCAGCACACCCACCAGCCAGGAAGGCTCCCTCACCTCCGGAGCTGCTCCTTGGAAAAAGCTCCATGGTTCAGAGATTTCAATTAGATCAAATCCTCCAGGTGACCAGCCAAGCATTAAAGGCACACCAATTTCTCAGCTGTGTCTCTTGCTGTAAGAGTTTTTAATATTTATTTTAGAGAGACGTGACAAAAGAGCTTGGCTATCCCAAATGTGCCGTTCTCCTTGAATGGCACCAGGAGGTCTCCAGCCCAGGGGATTGTCCTTTCAGTGCACTTCTGCTCAGCAAAGTGCCTTCCTGCCAGCTGCTTCTGCATTTGCTCTGGTCTCCATTGCCCAGAGGGACTTGCACGTGAAATGGGATCAGATTTTTGGACCACATGCTGTTGGAGCCATGGCTCTGTCTGCAGGTTTGGCTGGAGATGAATGAGAGCCCCAGTTGTGAGCCGGGGAAATGGCCTGGGGGCCAGGAGTGGCCTAGGGACAGCTGAAGTTTAGGTTTTGTGCTGTTTGCCTCTGTTGATTCCCCAGATCAATGCCCAGCCCATTCAGAGACACCATCGGTGGCTCATTGCACAACATATTGGGATGGAAAATCGCATCCTGGTTTTGCAGGAGGAGGCTCTTCTGCACCTCCTGGCATGGGAAGGTTGTGGATGGACTCCTCATGGTGGAGCACTGCAGAACTTGCTGACCCAAGCACTGCAGAAGCTGGTTTGCCTCCAGGGATACTGCAGGGCTGGTACATGGTGGGTCTGAGAATTGTCCTGTGAAAATCTCATCTGCAGGAGGGTCCTGGAGCTCTTGGGTTTGTTCTTTCTCCCTCCTGCCCTGTCTGGGCAGGTCACAGATGCCCCCACCCCCACAGGGTGCCTGTGCCATGGCTGTGCCTGGATGTCTGCTGCAGCAAGCGGGTGAGGAAGGAGAAATCAAAGGTGGCTTTCAACAAACTCTTCCCTTTTCCTGCCCTGAGATCAGCCTGGTGTTGCCAACTGGGGAGTCCCACACCAGATCTGCTCTGAGCCATGGTTTTAACTCCAAGCTGCTCTTCGCCCAGCTCCATCTGGCTCTGGTTTTAGTTTCTTTGTGACCCTGCTTGCCTCTGTCTCTCTTATTTCCTGGAGGGGCTGGGCCATGGCTGCTCCAGCAGCTCCCTGGGAGCAGTGAGAGCTGGGGATCTGTGCAGGCTCAGTGAGCTTTGTCTGGCACAGTGCAACTGCTGCTTCAGAGCCCAGCAAAGGCTGAAGTGCTGGAGCTGTTCCTGGAGTGTGAGAGCCATGGGATCAGGGATCAGACAGTTGCACACTGTGCCCTGACTGTGACAGCCCTGCCAAGGAGGGAGCCTGGAGCATCTGACATCTCCACCACCTTCCAAGAGGCGTTAGAAGTGGGCTTGCAGAGCGTCAGTGTGGATGGGGGAATGGTCTGTCTGTGTGTCTGTGTGTCTGTCTGTCCCTGGGTAGCTGCTGACGTCCTGACCTGAGGTTTCAGCCTGTCCTGGCAGACAGAAGGGTGGATTTATCCACAGTAGTCCTTGGAGAGGAGCTCTTGCTGTGAGAGGTGTGTGGGTGATCCACGTGCTTGCAGCCAGCGAGGAGAGGGGGAAGCAGGAACTGGAATATGAAGGCTGTTCAGGAGTGGATATATGTGGAGTAAGAGGATTCATGGAGCCAGGGAGCCACAGGGGAGGGCTCCTTGCCAGGGGAAGCCAGGTGGGATGGGGGCAAGGTGGGAAGGCGCAGGTGACCCAGTGTGCTCTCCCCACCCCTGCTGCCTTCATTTCAGGTGTGTTTGAGGTGGCTGCAGGGTTTGTACCTTCTCCATAACCATGAGCCAAGGTTGGTAGGAGCTGGGGGATTATTTTTTGGGGATCAGGCTGGATTGACTCTTGTTCATGTCCACTATGGGGTGGAAATATAATTAAATAGAATTATTGAAGTTGGGAAAGACCTCCAATATCATCAAGTCCAAGCTGTGCCCCATCCCCACCTTGTCCCCAGCCCATAGCACCAAGTGTCACCTCCAGCCCTTCCTTGGACCCCTCCAGGGATGAGCACTCCAACCCTCCCTGGGCAGCCCCTGCCAATCCCTGAGCACCCTTTCCATGGGGAAATTCCTGCTGCTGTCCACCCTGAGCCTCCCCTGGCCCAGCCTGAGGCCGTTCCCTCTCCTCCTGTCCCTGTTCCCTGGGAGCAGAGCCCGACCCCCCCGGCTGTCCCCTCCTGGCAGGGAGTTGTGCAGAGCCACAAGGTTCCCCTGAGCCTCCTTTTCTCCAGGCTGAGCCCCTTTCCAGCTCCCTCAGCCTCTCCTGGGGCTCCAGCCCCTTCCCAGCTCCGTTCCCTGCCCTGGACATGCTCCATTCCCTCCAGGTCTCTCTGGTCATGTCCAGAACTGGACACAGCTCTCGAGGTCCCCCAGCAGTGCCAGCACAGGGGACAGGCCGTGCCCTGCTCCTGCTGCCACCCCAGTGCTGGTACAAGCCCTCCCCCTTGCCCTGCCCTGCTCTGTTGGTGATCTGCCTTTTGCTTTCATCCCTGCAGCAACCCCAAAGTGCAGGTCGAAGCCATCGAGGGTGGTGCCCTGCAGAAGCTGCTGGTTATCCTGGCCACAGAACAACCCCTGGCTGTCAGGAAGAAGGTGAGGAGTGGGGCTGCACCTCTGGGCAAAGCTGGGTTTGTGCTGAGCTCCGTGTAAATGCCCTCAGGACATCATGGACATCTGGAGAGTGTGGGACCCCTGCTGCTCCCCATGCTGGGTGGGCTTCTCTCACAGGGGTGCAGGAGGGTGCCAAACCACCCCAGCAGCACTGGCTAGTGCCCGCACTCCCCTGGTTCTGTGGATATCCCCTCAGTGCCAGCAGTGGCACTCACAGTGGCTCTGCCAGCCCATGGGGACAGGGCACGGTGCCACAGCTCCTGGGGGGCACAGGCCAGGGTCCCTATGGCAGCTCAGCCATCACAGGCTGACAAACACGGGAGCTGACATTTGGAGGAGCTAATTGCTGCAACCAGCCCTGTGTCCTGCCTTTGGCAGAGGCTTTGGAGCAAGGAGCAGCACCAAGAGCCCCCAGCCAAATGTGCAGTGCTGTCCATCGGGCTGGGGGCTTCCTCGCCCCCTCCCTCCCTCTTTCCCTCCCTCCCTGCTGTATTGCCTGGAGCATGAGATCCCATTACCCTCTCTAGCGTGCGATGCCACCTCTGTAGCATCACCTGGCTGCTCCCAAACCCCCAGCCCCGTTTTCCACAGGGACCTCCTGCATGAGGGGTCCAGCAGGGTAGGGGGATCACTGGCTCTTCCATTCTCCTGTAATGAGCTCCCTAAAATATGTTCCCCTTTAAGCCTGGTAAGAGTCCTCCAGCAAGTGAAAGGCACAGGAGAAGGCTGTGGAACCCCATTGCATTTGGCCTTGGATGTGCGGCGATCCCACAGGATGCTCCACGCTCAGAAACTCCTCCCAGGACTGCCCGTGGCTCAATCCAGAGCTCCTTTTGGGGTGGGAAGGGATGACTGGGCATGCAAAGGCTCTCACAGCATTGCTGTGAACCAGAGTAATTCTTTCCAGTGAACCTGAGTGCATCATGCTGGCAGCCCCTGGAGAAATGAGCAGGGTGGGCTCAGTATTGTCCACTTTAACACACAGCTGTATGAGACCCTGCAAGGGTTGAACCCTCTTTTCCAGGAGGACAGGGGTTTTAATTTCCAGTTCCCGTGCTGTGCACAGGGTCCTGTGTCTCCAGACTGGATCCCAAGGACAGGCCCTTCCTGCACAGGGCAGCAGCCCGGGGCTCCCGCTCCGATGGATCTTCCGCCCCGGCGCTCACAGCCGTGCACGGCAGCGAGGCCAAAAGTGCATTTCTTCCCTCTGCCGTCCTCTGGCCCACCATTAAAAAGGGAGACAACAGCGTCTCAAGTTCACCAGCAGCAAGGCAGAAAATGGAAAATAGAAACAAATGGGAGCGGGGAAGACATGGCTGTCAGCTCAGATCTGTCGGTGCGCGGGCCTGGTCCGTGTGTGAGGCACCCAGATGAGCAGCGTGTCCCCTGCCCCGGGCGGGCCTGGCTGTCCCTGTGCCACCACGGCTGTCAAAGCCAGACAGCATGACAAGCAGCAGGGCTGGGCTGGCCCTTAATTGCCTCCTCGGTTCCAAGCCAAGCCCCTGGGACACTGCTGGGTGCTGGGCTCTGGGTGTTGGTGTGTGGAGCTGTACCCTGACAGGGCCTGGATGCTGGGGGACATCATGGCCTTGTCCTCTGACTGTGCAGGTGTGGGGACATCACCCCTGGCATCCAAATCACCTCATAGGGATAAGGCTCTGCTGAGTGGCGCTGGACACTCCTCACCCCATCCCATGGCTGGGCTTGGTGCTTGTGAGGGGGTGAACAAGGAGAAGTGATGGGGTTGGATCTGTCAGGGGCTGGCCACAGGCTGCTCAGTGACAGCCCAGACTGGGGTTTGGATGGAAGTACCCAAGATTTGGCAGCCTCACAGTGCTGGGGAGGATTGGGATTGCAAACAGGACTGACTGCTGGAGATGCCCCTCAGCCAGAAGAGGCTGTGATGCATTTTCCGTGGAGTTCCACACACATGGGCTGTGTTTGTGCTGTCCCCATGGGGTGCCATGAAGAGGGGCTGTGCCCACATGGGGTGCCCATGGCCACCGTGCTGATTGTCCTCTCTCTCTCCACCAGGCTCTCTTTGCTCTGTCCTCCATGCTGAGGCACTTCCCCTATGCCCAGCAGCAATTCCTCAAGCTGGGTGGCCTCCAGGTTCTCAGGAGCCTCTTCAGGCAGAAGGGGATGGAGCCCCTCCATGTCCGTGTGGTGACCCTGCTCTACGACCTCCTCATGGAGAAGGTGAGAGCTGGGGTGGCACCTGGCCAGGCACTTCCCATCTTGAGGAGGAGCCAGCCCAGCATCAGTGGGGGTGAGTCCCCTGCAGCCCCTTGGCCAACACCACACGAGTGCCTGGGGGAGCCCAGAGGAGCTGAAACCTTTGTTTGCCTTCAAGCCACTGCCACCATTTCCTCCTGAGGGTGTTTTAACAGCAGGACACCGAGGACATGAGTAGGGAATGCTGACCCTGGGCTGTGGTGTCCAGCCAAGGCCAGGGAACAGGCCAGCACTGCTGTGTCCCTGCCTGCCAGAGCCCTTTGCCAGCTGCATGTCCCTTGCTAGAGCCCAGCCTGCCACGGTCTGTGTTTTATTTTCAAATACCCTGGATTACTGCTGTAAGTGTCAGTTTAAAGCCTGTATTTCCTTGCCATGGCTTGTTGTTCACTCTGTGTGTTTCCCTGACTCCAGAGAATGGGAATTAAATCCACTCTGGCTCAGTTTATGGCCAATTTGCCCTGAGGATTATGGCTGCTCTAATACCTGGGTTGCAGGCACGGCAGAGCAGCACCTCTCTGTTAAATCTGTTATCTTCTAGGAGACTTTGTAAAGGTGCAAATTATTTTAGCAGGTGTGAAATCTTATCAGGTGCTGACTCTAACATGATGCTGTCAGCTCTGTGGGAAAGGAGCAGACAGGGGCATTTTGACTCAAACCATTCCCATTTGATCCTGCTGCCCATTTCCCAGCTGCTCCCACCGGCAGCCCCATCTGTTCCCTCCTCTGTGGGTCTGGGACAGGCACAGCCTGGCATTCTTGGGTTTATGTTGAAACAATGATGTTTAGCTGCTCTTTGGATTGGGAATGGTGTGCCCTGGGTGCTGGGGAGCTGCTCTGAGCTGGGGTGGCAGGCTTGGGATGGGCTGGGTGACTGTCAGATGGGTTGGTTTGGGATCATAAACCACCCTGGCAGCTCTCAGTGTGAAACAGGAGTCACTGGGGCTCTTAACAGCTCCTCCTGCTGCATTCCTTCCTTTTCACCCCAAATCCTGCCTGCACTTCAGCAGGCAGCTATCAAGAGGACCAGGAGAGGGGAGGTCTCCTTGGTGTTCCTCCCAGTGTAAGGGATCCAGCCTCCTGCAGAATTTCAGTACTGGGGTTTTCTGGACCAAGCCGTGAGGGGAAGGTCTGGCTGTGGTTGGAGGAGACTGAGATTCCCATCTCTGGGAAGAGCAGTGCAGAGCCAAGTGATGATGTTCATTGGGTGCTGCAGGCACCTGTCAGCAGCAAAAAGCATCAGACCGAAGACAAGTCCTGCTGAACTTCCTGCCTGAGTCCCCTGCCAGGCTGTGTGACACAGAAACCCCCAGTCACTGGGGGTAAACAGCCCCTGTGGCCAGGGAGCCAGGACACAATCTCGGTCTGGACTTCTGTGGCATGACCCTGTCCACGGCAGGTGGTACAGGGCATGCATCCTCCTCTACTGTGTCACCTCCTGGGAGCAGTTCCTCTCTGATGGGGACATTAATCTGCATTCTACCACTTCCCACAGATGCTGCTTGAGAACCCCCAGCATGGAGAACAGATGGAGGAGAAGATTCAGCAGTACCGGCAGGTCAGGCTGGTGTCGGCAGTGGTGGAGCAGGGCTGGTGTGCCCTGGTGCCCAATCTGCTGGCCATGCCCGAGCACGACACCCGTGAGAAGGTCCTCAAGCTGGTGGGGGTCCTGATGGGCTTCTGCAGGGAGCACTACCGGGGGGACCCTGCCCTGGGCACCACCCTCAGCCTCCTGCGAACTGAATACGAGGAGCTGGCGGCCGAGGAGCAGAGGGAAGGGGACAAGGACGACTACTTCAGGGAGCTGCTCAGCTCTATAAACACCATCATCCAGGAACTGAGGTGAAACTGGGTTCAGTCCAGTTCCAGGGAATTCAGGGTGACAGCAAGTTTGGATGGCACTGGTGTAGGTGCACTTTGGAATAAACTGCTGGACTAAATGACATCCCAGCACTGTGTGCCAACAACTTCGTTATTAAAATAATGGGGTGTGGGGAATGCCTTGTTTTCATGGGATACTGCTGGAAAAACAGAGGTGTACAGTGGAGGGAACACAAGCTGGGGGCTCAGCTGGGGAATTTGGGATCTGCAGAAAGGAACAAGCGGTGTTCCTGTGTTCCTGGGGGCTGTGTTTGTGTCACTCCCAGGAGGGGATGTTTGAATTCCTGCACTCCCTCCAGGCCTGGCAGAACCCAGCTGGTCCCTTCTATCCCCCAGCCCTTGCAGGGCTCTGCCACCACCAGGGATGGGCACAAATGCCACCAGATCCATCCACCCTGTGACCCTGCAGCCACCAGGCTTTGTGCTCAGATATTTGTGGCTCCCATGTACAGTGTGTCATTTGTCACTCTTAAGTAGCAGGGCTAATTATAACTATTGATCCTTTTTCATCTTCCTCTTTCTGGAGTTTGTTCAGGCTGTTTTGCTGGCATTAATTTTTTTCTATTTTTCTCTGAAATGCATTTCCCAGTCAGCCTTGCCAAGGCTTTGCTTTGTAGGTTTAAAAAAAATTAAAAATATCTGATGGTAACAGCCAGGACAAGCATGGGAAGGGGCTTTTCTGCTGGAAACCTGAGCCTCTGGAGCGATGCCAGGTGAAACAGGGATCCAGCAGAACTGAGGGGGATCAGCACAGGGATTTCTCAGGCCCTGCCTGGCCTTGTCACTGTGTCACAGCTGGATTTAAGGTGGGGATTGTCTAATACCTCCTTAGCGTGTGAGCCAGGGAGAAAACCACCAGCAGCCCTGCCTGTCCAACCCCAAAGCCAAAACCCCACTTGCTCCTCCTAAAAGTCTTAAACCTGACAAGTTTTTGGGCAGACACTCACTGTGCTGAGCCTGTGCTGGCCATGGGGATGGAGGGGTGTCCGTGGGCCCCCAGGGCAGCTCGGGAGGGAGCAGGTGGTGACTCCTAGTCAGTGCCACTTGGTGTCAGCCCTGGGAAGGCCCCTGTGGCCTGGGATGGCAGCAGGAAATACCTGTGTCCCTGGGAAGGTCCCGGTGACCCCCCAGGCTGCTTCCCACACACAGACATTGGCACAGCCAAGGATGTGGAGCTCTGAAAGGAGGCCAAAAAATGGTAACAAATAACAATTTCCTGGCAGTGCTGCTCTTGAGGCACTGGGCCCTGGCAGGGTACTTGTGGGGCAGAGGCTGTGTGAGGTCCTGTGCAGTGCTGGCCCTCAGGGACCCCACACTTACCCCCTGTGTCCCCCTGCCCAAAGGGCTCCAGGCTCTGCAGGGAGGTCAGAGTCCAAGGAAGGGTGGCCAGAGGGGCCTGCTGGGCTGTAGCCACCCCCTCTCTGCACCTCCTGCAGGTCTCAGGGGTCACGGAGCAGTAGCACAGGGAGGTGGTGACAGCCATGGAACCTTGGAGGCCACCAAGAGCTGTGCCATGGGCAACCGTGGCCAAGGCTCAGCCTTGGGGATTGCAGCCCAAACAGAGGCGTCCTCCCTCTGTGTGCATGGCCACGTGTCCCAAGAGGGTGGGTGACACAGAAGGGTGGGCGAGTCCTGGGCTGCTTTCCCTGGCCGTAAATGCCAGCCCAGGCCAGTGTCCCCACTAATGACAGGTTTGTTTCCCAAATGGCGCTGCTGGTCCACAGCCCGGGGTAATGACAGGGCTGCTGCGTCTGCCTGGCCCTCCCTCAGCAGGCACAGGGGACAAAGGCCAGAGACAGGGCCAGGGCTGAGTCAGTCTTGCCCCAGCCCCTCTGCAGAGCCAGCCCCGCTGTGCTGGGAATCCCCCAAATTCCTGCAGCCTCCCCCAGGCATGAGCAAGGCAGGGCCGGAGGGGCCCCAGGGGTGGGGGGTCCTGGGGTAGATGCAAACCTTGGGTAGGGCACACTGGACCCTCTCTCTCTGCAGATGTAGGAGGTGGGACAGGCACTTCCATCCTTAATTTTGGAGCTAACAGGGTCCCCCCATTCCTCCAGCTTAAAGAGGGGGTCAAGCGTTAAGCACTGGAGTCACAGAGGTGGCCAGGCCAGGAGCAGCTCCCGCTGCTTCTCCTTGCGCCCACAAGAGCATCAGGAGGGCTGTGCTGGCTCAGCCTGAGCTCCCCAAATCCTGGCACCCTTTAGACAGAGAGGGACTTGGAGCAGAGCCCACAGGCTGTGTCTCCCTGGGACACTCCCCAGCCTCCACCACCCATAGCTCAGGCAGATCCTGAGCCCTCAGCACTGGAGTGGCTGATGTGCCTTAATGGGTTTTTCCTTTTCTAACCCATTTGCTGGGGTTTTGATGCACTCGCCCCTCCCCACCCTCTCTGCTCTCTCCTCAAATTGTGTGTTTGAGGTTTGGCAGCCGTGGCCTGGTTTGGACCCAGCCCCCGACTAAGCAAACCCAGCTCGGGGTGCCCCGCTCCCCGACACATCCCAGAGGCGGTGGGAGCAGGGAGAGCTGGAGTGGGAAAGGGATTCATTAACGGGCATTAAATCGTGGCATGGAAACTTCACACACAATTAAAGCGGCATAAATTCAACGTGGCTCCATTCACCGCGGAATTGAATTAAGAGCACTTGAAATCTGGAATAAGATATCTCCTGAGGATTTAATGTGGTTTCAGTAATACACTTCAGAAGAGAACGTGGGTTCATCTTCCTGAGATCCCTGCACTGCCAGGTCAGCCGGGCTCTGGCACAGCCTCAGCAGAGCTGCTGTCCCATTGCATTGCAAAACCCTCCCCAAAGCTTTTCAAATTGCTGCAAAAAACCCTCCAAACCCCTCCAGCAAGTACTCTGACGTGTTCCAGGCGGTACCTGGGAAGCAGCCGTGGGGAGCTGTCGGGCAGGGAAATCCCACAGCCCTTCCCTGCCCAAAGCCACGGGTGGTGCCCCCATCTCCACGGAGGGCTGGGAACTGGGAAGGTGGGGTTCGGCTCCTCGCTCACCGCCGGGGGAGGCGGCCGAAGCATCCCCGGAGCTCTCCCCGCCCGTTCGTTCCCTCCCGAGCCGAGCATCGTCCTCCGGCAGCGAGAGCGACGGCACGAGCCCTTCCCCAGCGCTTAATTACAGGGAGCAGTAATTGCTGTAATTCTCTTCAATTGGCTCCCTAATAAAGTCACAGCTTCGCTGGCGGCCGGACCCCCGCGCTGAGCCGCTGCCCCAGAGCCGCTTTCACTCGCAGGGCTGGAATTCCCTGACACGATGGGATCGGCGCTTTTGGGTTTTTGAACTCCGGACTCACTTGGGCTGGTGCTGAACAACCCGGAGGGGCCGGAGGCACCAGGAGCCGGGGCTGGATTCGCTCCGGGGTGAAGAACTGCCGTGCCCCGCCCCGCCCCGCCCCAGGATCCGCCGCTCCCGGTGTCACCATCACGTCCCCAACTACTGAAACTGCGGTTTCATGACACAAACTTCCCCCTCTTGTAAGGAGAGAGGCGTTTTCTCCCCTCCAGCCGCCGCGGCTGCTCTCCTGAACGGAGCAATTAAATGTTACACCAATGATGATTCACCTCGATGCCCTTCTCTGCTCCAAACCCAAACGCAATTCCCAGAGGAGCAATTCTCGGGTACAAAAGAAATGTGAGTTGAGGTTTTTTGGCCTCCTGTCCCCATCGTGTTCCTGCTGCTCCTGCACCCCCTGGGGCTGCAGCTCTCAGCAGGGGAACCACATTTTAATTTCTTGATGCTCAATCTCGGTAGCATAAATTAAACTACTATGTATTTAAAAGCTAAATACGTATAAATTTGTCTCAACATCTTAATAAAGGTTGTTTTTTAAAGCTCATTAATCGATTGTACTGGGGGGGAGGCATTGGATGTACTCCCTAAAGAGCCCAGGGAATGTCACCTTTAAGAAACGCCCCACCCCATATTGTATAAATTCAGTTATGATTATCTCTAAAAGAAGACCTATAGCCTGTTAACCCCCAAGTGGCAGTGGAGCACAGCTCCCCCTCCGAGCCTGTTTACATGTTAAGTCTATATGAAAATAGCCTATAATTCCAATGTTTAATAGCTTTACTCAAGAGGCTAAAATGCTTGAAAACATAATACATTTGGCAAAAATGTATCAAAAACTATTTAGCTTAATTCCGATCAGCATTACAGTAACATGACAGCAATAACCTTAATACAGTAAATTATGAGCTGATTGAGATAAATAAAATTATTACATTTCAGTGCCAAGGCTCAGCTCTAAAATGGAGCTGCACTTTAGACATTGACTCCAGCCCAGGCTTTTCCAGCTCCACAGGAACAGGCACCGCTTCCCTGCACCCAACTCGACTGGGACGTGTGAAACACACTGAAATTCATAAAATTTAAATAAGACAGCAAAATTATACCTTGTAGCTATAGTTATCACAAATAATGTACAGTCTAAATTGCAGCCTGAGCAAACATGATTTCCTGGGTGCCTCTGGAAGCCCAAGGCGGGATGCAGAGCAATTATGAGAAATGAGCACAAAGCTGATTTGCATCTGAATGGCGGGGGGGGGGCGAGGGGCGGGCTGGAGCCGCTCCATTCACAGCACCACAATGCACCAGCTGGAAAAGCAACTTTATTAGTGTCCCGCAGCAAAATACATTAGTAATTTGTAACCAGGCATTACAATTCCTGTCCGTGTTGCGCAGGAGCGATCGGCTGCCCACACCGGGAGAGGTTTCCCGGCCCCGGGAGCTCCCCCGGCAGCGCAGCCCCTCCGGAGGGAGCAGTGCCAGGAGCACAAGGGAACCCCCCAGAAGGCTCCGGGGCGGCCCAGGGAAAGCAGCATCACAGCCCCAGGGCACGCCGAGCCCAGCTCCAAACACCATCCTCAGCAAAGCCCAGCCCAGGCACGGGTGTAGCGCTTTTCCAGCTGTTTTCCAGTTGTGTTCACAGCCGGTGCCTGCTGCAATTGCAAACTTCTCTGAGCTTGCTCCCTCTCCACCTCCACAGCAGAGATACACTATCACATACAATAACATCATTAATTTTTTTTGAGTAAAAAAAAATCTAATTTTTCTCTCTCAATCACCACGATAAACTGAGTCTCTGAGTAGCATGATCCTGTATTAGTGTTAACCGTTAGTGTTACTGTAAAATCCTCTTTGGTTATAGAATTTTTCATTTAAAGCAAGATTATAAAAAACAGTTTCCAGCTAGAAATCCACCCCTGTAATCTAAAAGCCATCTAAATTACCACACTTCTGCAGGCTGAAGATATACTGATAGGACTTAGAAATCTGAGTATCTCCCCAGGTAATCTAAACAAAGTTATCAAAATTATATTAAGTAAATACATTTGGAGGAATAGTAAATTTTTGAAAAATCCTTAGGGTATTAAAAGTAGAGTTCTGGAAGTAGCAGTAGTGGGCTAGAGAAAAACACCCCCGAGCCAGAGCTCTCCTCTAGATACTCTCCATGGCCTTGAACTCGCTGAGGGCCTGCACGGGGTTCACGTGCTTCTTCTGGGACGCTCTCTTGATTTTCGTCTGGGTCTCGTCCTGTTTCTCCCTCTTGACCAGGGGTTTCTTCTCCGGAGCCTTCATCTTCCAGGAGACGGCCGGGAGGTTGAGGGAGGCCATGCCCTGGGACTTCTGGTACTTGGTGGACGCCACGTAGGAGGCCTTGACCGTCTGCACCACGGCGTTCATCAGGTTCTTGGCTGCCTGGATCAGGGACATGGCACTGTCCACCTGCCAAGGGACACAGAGTTACACACCATGGAACCCCCAAACCCAGCGTTCCACTGAGAACACCACAGGCCCAGGGAGTAAAAACCACTTGAAAACTGACTTATGTGACTGATTTATGTTTTCCCTTTGAAACCCGAGGCTCCCAGTTTGAGGCAGGATTTTTCTTTGGATGCTCAGTGGTTACAAACCTGACATGTGCCACCAAAACAAGAGCAGGTTTGACCCCTGTCTACATTTTCCATATCAATGACAATGGGAACGATTTGTATTCTGCCCTTTGCTTTTGTGACTAAGCTTTAACAGTTGCTTATTCTCTAATGAAATTAATAAAGCTGTAGTAGTATCTTAATCACCGATAATAAATATTCAAATTACTCTAGAATACTAAGTTGGATTGGGAAGGAAGGAACAAAACTGCATCACCAGCCAGGCCTGGAGCCCTTTCCCAGCTGGTTCCTGATTTACAAGAGCATCAAAACAAGGAAAAAGATGAATTTGTCAAAGCTGTAGGGCACAGAGAGGACAAAAAGCTGAGACCAGGGCTGGGTGGAAGACAGAGGGGAGGAGCACTGTGGTGACCTCAGCTGGGACCCCCTTCTGCAGGGGCCAGTGTCCTGCTCTGGGTGGGATCCCCAGCTTATCAAGGCTAAATGGGCTGGGACAGGGGTTTGATCTGGGGCAGGGCTTGGCTCTGGTGGCTTTTCTGGGGCACTGTCCCCTCCCTTCTACACCACTGTGCCCTAAGTGCCACCGTGGCACCTCAGATCCTCTGGAAACTCCTGTGCTCTGCCCTCCTCCTCATGAGCCAGGAAACCACTGCTCTGGAGTGTTTCCACCAATCCTCACAGCAGGAGGAATCATTAAACACCAGGAGAGCAGGGAGGTGCTTTTCTGAATGAACTGTCAAGACTCTGAAGGTGCCAGCTCTGCCCACCTGGGCTGTGGCTCTGCTCTCACAGCACTCTGGTGCATGGGCAGGGCGTTAACACGGGGCAGACTTTTCCTTTCAGACAGTGATGCCTCTGGACTGGCTGAGGTCCTCATCTGATTATCCCATGGAGCTTAACACTGCTGCTGGCAACCCTCAGCACCCCAGTGGACAGGCTCAAGGAGAAGGGATAAAACCAGGACATTAGACTACAGATGCCAGGCTGCTCTATCACTGATTTATGGCAGAGGGGATGTAACTCCTGGAGACACTGAGTAACTGCAGTGAACCCTGGAGTGTGTATTGCTGCACAGTAACACATCTCCTGCTTTGACAGCACCATGCCTTCAGCCTCCCAGCTCCCAGGACATGAACAGCACATCCACCACAGCCCCTGGCGCTGCTCTGCGGGCTGGAAAGGGAGCAGGGAGGGCTGGAAAGGGAGCAGGGAGGGCTGGCAGCAGCAGGAGGGGCAGCACAGCCCCATGACCCCCAGATGGGCTCAGCTTGTGCAGGAATATCTATTGCTGCTGCTGCTGCTGCTGACCCAAAGCTCTCCTTCCACAGCTCTCCCTGTTTTTTGGGGGAAATCTGTGCTACTAAGTTTAAGCAACTGAAATATCAAATAGGGTTTCACTGGAAAATATCAGTGGCAGAGGGTCCCGGAGAAGCTGTGGCTGCTCCTGGATCCCGGATCCCCAAGGCCAGGCTGGATGAGACTTGGAGCAGCCCAGGACAGGGGAAGGTGTCCCTGCCATGGCAGGAGGTGGGACAAGATGAGTTTTAAGGTCCCTTCCAACCCAAACTGTTCCATGATTCTGTGGTATCAAAATGGCAGAATGTGGGAAATTTTTTCCATTTGCTGATCAGGATTCAGGGAGCAATTCTGGACTATCAACCAATTCTGTCCATTCTTCCAACCTCCTTTCTCAATCCTGATACAGCTGTGCAAAAGCACCAGTGACCAAACGTGCCTGTGTAGGGCAAGGAAGAGTATTCCAGAAGAAATGAAGAATTTAGCTCCACTTCCCTCCCCCAAATATCTGTCATACAGAATCCTCTTAGGAGGAAGCATTTCATGAACTACAGTGAAAAAAATTATTTGCAAACTAATGGCTGGAATAAAGAAGCAAGCTGGCCTGGGGCAGCTTCCAGCTGTCAGAAACCAGAGCAGCCACTAAAAATCCCTGCACTCTTCAGGGCACAGCCATCCTGAAATATTAACATCTCTGGAGCATTGCAGGACCCCAGCAAGTTCCCAGGCTGTGCAGAGACGTGGGGCAGGTTCAGCTGTGCTGATAAAGTGATTTAACCTCACTAAGACTGAAAAGCAGTTTGGAAAACAGATTACACAGAGGTGAAGTGAATCTGTCTACAAACACCGTTGAGTAAGGAAATGTGAAGTCTGTATTTTCACAGCAAGCGTTCCTCCTCAGAACAACGAGCCAGCAACACAAACTCTGCATCCATTTAAAACTCTGCACGCTCCAGCACCTCCAGTCTATATTCTGTGGTGTTTAACACAAAAGCTCAGCTTGGAATAACCGTTCCCTGTGGGAGCAGAGCTGCCTGAGGCAGGCGTGTGCCATACGTACCCCGGAGACGACGAGCTCCCCGCCCAGGTTCTGCACCTCGGCCTTCACCTTGCTGCAGATGTTGAGCTGGTGGCAGTAGAGCGCGATGCGCTGCAGGTAGGCCAGCAGGTCCTGCTTGCACGCCGAGTCCGGGCACTGTGGGGCAACACAGGGCACGTCAATTCTGCAGCACCACAGCTGGGGCAGCACCTCCCCCTGGAGCAGGGGATGGGCTGGGAGGGCGCTGCCCTCCCTGCAGAGCGCTGGCCTTTGAGGCAGCTGAGCAGCATGAGAGGCATCTAAAAGCCAGGAGCCATGAGGAGGGGGAGCACTGGATAGGCTCCTTCCAGCTGCCCTTCAGTAGCCTTCCCAGGGAGGAGCAAGAGGAAGAGAAGGAGGAGTATTTACTCCCCCCAGAGCAGGTCTGTCAGCAGTACAGGAAGGACTGCACAGAACACAGTAGCAATGGTGTGACACCCAAGATCTCAAGCTGCAACTAGCAGGTGTTACCAATTCCTTCCTCCATCCTCAATCTTAAGTATTCCAAGCTCGAAAATTATAAACCGGAAACCAACTCAATTACATGCAGCAAACAGAGATTTTCCTGACTTCTGCTCCAATTTCATAGCAGTGGGGAAAGCAGGTTCCTCACCAGGCACAAAATGACATTTTAAGGTGCTTTCTGCAGCACTCATCTGTAAGAGAAAGGTAACTTTTTCAGCTTTGCACAAAAGGGTCTGCAGGAGTCCTTCTGTGCAGTTTGGGCAGGTGGCATTTTCTGGGACAGAACCAAAGAATGAGCCATGGATGAGCCAGGCTTGGGCTGGATTTCCAGACCAGAGGGGAGCCCAGCTGAAGAGCAGCCACAGTCCAGAGCAGGTTCTGTAAGACAAAAAGGCTGTGGGAAGGGTTTTGCTGCCCTTTCAGGAGCAGCAACAATGGGGTCCCAGCAGCAGATCCCCCAGGGGCCACCTCAGCCCCAGAGGCACCCCACATGTTCACACACACACACACAACACCTACAGCTTCACATCCATGTGATTTCCATCCCACTGTGTCACACCCCATGTTGCTTAAGCCCTGCTCTGAACCCCAGAGAAGCATCACTTGTTGTACCCCACAGAGGGCTCTTGGTCTTTTTTCCATGGAAATGGCCACTCATGATCTCATCTTCCCACCCAGCATCCACAGACCTCCTGGACAAAACCACCATCAGACTCCCACTGATCCTTATCTTCTGCTCTAAGGCAGGCTGCACTGTGCCCAGCATTACTTCAGCTGTAGCACTGGAATTCACCTGGCATTACTAAGGAACAGGACTACAGGCACACCCTGCAGGGATCTCCAGCCTTCCAGACAGCTGCACCCCATCCAGAGTGATTTAAGAGCTCTTTTCCACACACCCCTGTTCACAACAAAACCCTATTTCACCTAAGACCCTGATCTTGTGCAATGGACCATCTGATGAAGATTCATAATGGACATGGCATGACTGGAAGATTAATCTTCAATGTGGCACCACTTCATTACTTAACGCTTCACTCCAGCTGAGGGTTGTTGCATTGGCCATGCAGCCTTTCCTCCCTTTTGAGGGCAAGATAAAAATCTCCTCCTGGCTGTGAGCAGCAGGCTTTGAGCCCCGATTCTCCCTGCAGACCTTCTCTCTTAGCTATGAGATGGAAGCAGAAACCCTTTTCTTTATATAAAAGAGGAGCAGATCATGGTACACACACAGGAGGTGCCAACAGGGTCCCACTCAAATGGAGCATTTCCTTCCCAACAGCACCTGATCTGCCAGAAAGGCATTTCCCTCTGCAGTGAAGGTGAGTGCAGCTGACACATACATTTGGTTTTTTCCAGGGCCAGAACAAGTGGCTTTTTTAAGGCAAAGTGGTCTCTGTGCTGAGCAGAGGTAACCCAGGTGCTGCAGTGATGTGAACAGAGAGCTCACACACACATAGGGGCACTGCAGTGGGACACCTGCATGGCTTTATGGGCATCTGACCCCACCAACTGACACAAAACCACCTTCTTAGTCCCAAGGAAAATGATGGAACCCAAAGTAATTGCAACTCTCAGCCTGGGCACATGGCTTCCATCAGTGCAGCGAAGGCCTGCCTAACAAAGCAGCAAAGCTTGCAGGTTAATTTTTTAAGCTAATCAATATTAGTCAACAGTACAAGATGTTTTAGAGCAAGTCCACAAATAGCTCTGGCCAAAGAGCTAATGAAAAGCTCAAATTACCATTTTGGAAACTGCTCTCCATCTCCCAAAGAGCTCATCTAACACAGCTAGTGAGCAGCACAGCAGCGGAGGGGCTCAAGGGCTGTCAAATGCCCAGTGCAGCACTTCAGGGGGATGGCTCAACAATTCCAGCTACTCTGTGGGGCTGTGGAACCATTCAAGGAAAGACTCTTGATGCAGGAGGCTGCTGCATGATCACCAACAGCTGAGGAAGACAGCAAAACCTTTGTGGAACATCACTGGGTTGTGTACATCAATACAGTGTGAGATGGAAACTCACATCCTCTCCTGTGTGCTATTTCTGCAGGCAGGATCGAGGACTCAGCTCAAAGACAGATGAGGTTTAAATGGAGATGTAACACAAGATAAAAAAGAGCATCAACAAAAGGCACTGCAGATGCTTTCCTAGACAGGAGCACTCTGATAAAAATCAAAAAACCCAAAAGGCAACAATCTGAACACTGATCAAGAATGATTACATTATTAGATTAACCCACAGCCACAATTCCCATCTGCAGAGCTGCCGTGGGAGGATTCCCACAGCCCAGCAGGGACTGCAGCGTAAATGGAAATGAAGATGTGGGGACAACCCCACCTTCCTCAACCCCCCAAACTGAGATGCTGCCACAGACTCAGGGAAGGTTACTGGCAAAAGCTAAGCTGGCTGCTCCAGGTCAAATCCAGGATCCATCCTACATGGATGGATCCCCACTTTCAGTTTTCATCCCCACTTTCAGTTCCTGCTGCCCCAGATGAGCCTGCAGAGAAGCTGAATCATCTTCTTCTCTCTCTGCAGAGAAAAGGGGCAGGAGAAGACAGCAGAGCCCTGGTGGTGTGGGCTGATGGACACAGCCAATCCTCAGTGGCTGCAGGGGAGAGCCAGCAACCCCAGAGCTTCCTCCCACTGCCTCTCCCTTTGGGAATGGGCCCTGCTGCACCAGGAATTCCCAATAAATAGCCCTCAGCCCCGGGTGCCAGCTGGGCCCAGCAGGAGCTGCCAGCAGCTGTTCTGGGGATGCTCCCTGGCAGGACAGGCACTGACCACGTGTGCCAGCAGCTGCCACCAGCACAGCCACCAGCCTGTGCCCAGGGTCCCCACCCCAGCCCTCCCAGCCAGGGACCAGTCTCCCCAGCAAGAGGCTGACGGAGCCTTTTACTGGGAAGTGGGGCAACCCCTACCCTCACCCCCAGCTGCTTCTCACTGGATGATCAGAACTGATGTAACTTCGGCCTCCCACCGCTATGAAAGGAAAAAAGGTACAGAAATTTCCTCTGGCTTTGGAGGTGTTTCGACATAGAAAAAATAAATAATAGAGAGAACCCTTGTCTTGCTGCAAACCATTATCATCTGTGTTGTGCTCATAACTGCTTCATATTCCCCTGTTCCCAGCAAACAGCAACTGCTTGGAGTGAGGGATGGAAACCTTGGGGAGAACCTGCAGCTGGCTGATGGCAGAACTCTTCCCAACAGACACAGAATTCCTGGGATAGCAGCTCTTGGAGTTCCAGAGGAATGTGCTGCAGAGGGGCCTGATGGCAGAGCTGGGAGCTGCTGGCACACTGACATGAGAGGTCACAGCTCTGGTGCAACCCAGCACACAGGACACAACCCCTCTGTGTGCTCCCAGCCAGGAGCAGGGACAGCAGAATCAGTGCTGGGAGCTGTTCCTGCTCTGTAGCTGTCACATTGTTCCACATTAACACGTTTCTAAAGAGTATGGAAGCACATCTAATGAAATATGCAGGCTCAAAGTATTAACAGAGTATGGAGTCAGGAAAAAGCTATATTCTTGTCAAAATGACTAACTGTACAGTGCTGCTCATATTTATCTTCAAACATGTGCTTAATCTGTTACATTTTTAAGGACCTTACTGCTTCTTAAAGTAGTTTTCTTTTATATTTTGAAATGGCTTGGTACAGAAAACCATATAGCAACTTTGCATAAAACGTGAAAAAAAAAAGCACATTGTAAACCTTCAGCCCAAGTTCCCCTGAGACCTCAAACACAAACTGCTCCTTGCTTCATTTACCTACATCAGCAGCACACCTGGTTTTTGCAGAAACAAGGCTGTCAAAGTGCTGTAGCAAGGAGAGCCATTTGAATAAAACACTTCTCAAATTTATCTCCCCATTGAACATTTCTCACTGCATCATTAATAAAGGAGGGTGTAGACAAGCACCTCTGAATGCAACATCAAGAGAGAGTCCTGCACTGCAATGATTTACTTTCAAAGTGACACTGGTTCAGTTATAACTTTGCAGTACAATTTCTATCCTGAAAAGGCCTGGAAAGCAACTGACAACTGGGGAAAACAAAGTTTAGTTCACGATCTCAGACTTAACCTCCCTGCATTTCAGAGTCTCTCTTGAAG
Source organism: Hylia prasina (assembly GCA_013397195.1). NCBI lineage: Eukaryota > Metazoa > Chordata > Aves > Passeriformes > Sylviidae > Hylia > Hylia prasina. The sequence continues at coordinate 890,914 of VYXD01008190.1, read as the reverse complement.
GTGAAATATTATTACTAATGTTGATGTTTCCCTGCTATTTGGGTGTGGGCTGAGGCCAAAGGTGCTCTTGCTTGGCCCAGTTTCTAAGTGGCTCAGGAGAGGCATTGCATGAATAAATCCCTGAGCTGGCCATGCATGTTCAATCCTGTAAGAATTCCTTCCAAACACTGGGACAGCACAGCCACGCTTGGGTCACTGCAGGCCTTGTTCCAAGTCTTCATCAGCTCTGAATGGACAGTGAAAAAACCACCAGAGAGCTTTGACACCCTCCCCACTCAGCCTGTGGGGCATCTGAAAATTGTTAATCTTACAAAGCTGCCTCCAAAGCAGTATTAGAGGTTGTGCAACAGGCTGGGTGCCATTGTGCAGGTGGTGTCCCTGCAGTCTGTGCTTTGGGAAGCACCAGGAATGCTCTGGGTGCGACGTGAGCCCAGCCTGGGTCCTGCTCAGCACTGGCACTGCCCTGGCTCTACGTGACCTGAAGCAGGGCTGGCACAAAATGCCAGGTGCCTGATTGCAGCCAGGGAGCTGCTGTGTCACTGCTCAGGGAGGCAGGAGAACAGCTGGGAAGAACAGAATTTTCTAGCAGTAGATCTGGAAAATCAGTTAAAACACCCCCAAAGCAAACACATTTTCATCTGTTCATCATGCCTGCAGTACTAAAAGATCAGCTCTTGCTCCTTGGTGTTGGAGGCTCACGGGACTGTGACTTACATGGTCAGCAATGGTCCGGCCCAGCTTGTCCATCCTTGACCCAGCCTCTGCGATCTTCTTGGCTGCACTAATCACATCTGACGTGTTCTTCAGTGGACCTTTGCCCCTGCAAAACAGAACAGAGGCTCCCTCCTAGCACCAGAAACCCACAGCAGTGAATTCTGTGTCCCTTTCCTCATTCTGTTTCACGCAGTGCTGGCAGTGACTCCTCACCCAACGGGCAGAAAAAGGCAGAAGCAGCCATTACAGCATCTTCATTTTTAAGACTTACCCCCTTTCAGCTCTTCCCCACATTTAGCTTAAATCTAGGAATAAAAACATCTTAAATTTTACAGCTTTGAGCAACTTAATGATCATAAGAGATAACATTTTAGAAGATGGATTTGCAATTTTTATGGAATGGAACATGAAGTTTAAAAAACAGGGTTATATAAAATCTGGTAAATTAATTTCAAAAGGCATCAAAAACCCCTCTCTTTCCTCTGCAAATAACTGTACTAGGAACTATTTCTGCAGTATGGCAATATTGAGAAGCCCATAGAATTGAATGTTGTAAAGAACTGAACAAATACATATATATATATATTCCTGGGGACAAGAATCACTCTTAAGAAAGAAAGACAGGCAATAACTGCTGTATATCTGTAGATCAATTTAAACAGTTATTACCACCCAGCCACTGCACAATAATGCATCTCCCCAGCTAATATGCAGCTGGAACAGGGCACCATTTAAAGGAAATTATAAGTGAGACTCAGGAGAACTTGCACCGTGTCTCATTGAAAGCCCAGCAGCCCTGGCAGCTGGGAGTGAGCACAAATTAAAAAGCCTCACCTGGTGAAGTCTGTCATTTCCATCATAATCATACACATTTGTTTGGCCAGGACAATGATGTCATTGCCACTGTCGTCCCATTTTGACACTTCAGCATCCAATTTACTCTTTTCCTCCTGGAAGCTGGCGACCTGCTCAGCAATCTTGGCTTTCTGCTCTTGCGGGAGCTGAGCCATGATAGCCTGGAAGAGAAGAGTTTTCTCACATGGCCTCCTGCTGCCTTGTAGAGGCTTTTTGGAACATTTCACTAATAACCAATTTCAGTCATGTAGATGGGGGATAAAACTTTAATAGCAATCATCTACCTAGAGGCTTTACAGAGCCATTTGCTTCCATTTTGAATCAAAGTTTATACTCTTTTTTTAAGAAAAAGTGCCCAGAAAGACAAGTTGACACTTAAAATATGGGCCTTTGCATGATAAAGTTGTTATGACTCCAAACAAATTTGCCACATATTACCATCCCTCAAAATAAAACTGCATGAAAGAGGACTTGCCTTTTATAGAAAATTTCAATGTTTTAAAATTAAGTTCCACTTGGGTGTTGAGCATGATAAGAAATATTACCAGTCTCTTCCCTGCAAAAAGCTAGCTGTACTCTTTTGAAACATGTCTGCTGAGGAAAGAGTAAGTGAAAATAAAGAGTATGTGCTTACTCCCAAATAAAATCTCTCAGACTGGGTTTACAGCCTGTGTAAGACTCCATGGCCTTGCCTTCATAAATACTGGGAGCACAGATGCCTCCAGGAGCAGGCAAAAAGGAGCCTTTGGTACTAAAAATCCTCTGGCAGCAACTGTGCTAAGAGGTAAATGAGCAATGTCTGCATTTAAATAGAAAGGGGGCAAGGGTCCAGGCATAGAAAGCGCTTGTGCAAGGGAGGGGAGCATTAAAAATACTTCCAGTTAGTGTAATTCCCAAGCCAGCGTGGCAGAAGTTTGATAAATAAGGTCTGGCTACTTCTTGCCTGGCAGGAAGAGTCTCCACAAAAAATCTGCCATGGCGCTTTCCCAAGAGCGTAAATTGTTATCGATCCAGAGGGGCCGTGTCAAATAAAAGCAGTAGGCAAGGCCTGGTTTTCCTTCAGTGCACTGATTTTAGGGTCTCACCTCTTAATGATTGTATATTGCCTATCAATGCTTTCATTTTTGGGTCACAGGAAATGCAGTTAGTTGATATTATTTAATTTCTGAGCTCCTCTCAACATTGTCTTGATAAATGCTCAGTGACCAAACACACACCAGCACATGTGTGAGGAGACATTTTGTGCACATTTTTTGCTCATAAAGTTAGTGTTTGTCTGTTGAAAGTAACATTAATCCAATGGAGTGATCTGCCCTGTGCCTCCCTGCAGAAGCTCACCCGACTACAACGTCTGTGATATCAAAATGTGACGTAGTTTCTTGGTAATAAAAGGATTTTGATCTTTCAGAATACCCAAAATAAAGCACATATATTTCTCACATCCATCAGACCAACCGCATTTCACTCGACCTCCTTTTCAGAAGAATGCTAGAAACAAAGAATGCCAGTTTTCTGATCCAGCATTTTTATCACTAGGCCCCCCCACCCCCAAAATTTAACCTGGGTTTTCAAAGCAAGTTGAAGTATGTCTTGAAGGCAGGTCACACTTTTATAATGCTCAGGTTTGTGCCTTACCCTTGCACTCTGTCCAGCAATGAGCTGATCATCCTCAGTCTGGATACTGGTTCTGCTTCGGACATCAAAATCCTCGGTCTCAAAGTCAGAATCATCCAGCTCTTCAGGAGTCTGAGGAAAAAGCATTCAGGCAAAGTCAAACTACAGATTTCATGGCTCTGAAAATCAACAAGAATATTGTTTTTCAAGCAGAGAGAATGGAAATCAGTGGAGGTAAAAATTATTCCATGTTTTCAACAAAAAGGTAAATACAGGGACTGTATCCAGCTCTGAACACGTGTGATTTTATGTGCTTGACTGCTCCTGTTAAACACCATAGGGATGCCCAGAATCACACAGCAGTAACTAAACAGCTGAGATTTGTCAGGACATTAATGCACTCAGTATCTGAAAGACAGAAAAAAGTTGTTGCAAAACGAACAGCGCTTTTGCAACTTGATTAAATGTAAAAGCTTCACTCGAGATTCTGAAGCTGGAATTACACACAGCTCTAAGGGCTGGTTCAGAAGAACAGACAGTGTCTTCAGCACAATTAGGAATCAAAGCCCTGACTAAATTAACAACAGATAAAATATCTCAAAATTTATCCTTATCCCTCAGGAAAAGCTGAAAAATTTCAGCTAGTAAGGGCTGGCTTCTATGCTGTAGGCTAAACACATCTGACCTAGTTCCTGCTTGCCTACGATTTATTTTTGCTACTGCCAGTCTGTAGCTGGCAAACTTTTTATAAAGCCTATCAAGTTTAAATAGCATGTTTGTCAAAATACTACATCTTTGCTAAAGTGGCACTTCACGACAATTCTCCAGAGCTGGGTCAACAAAGAACTTCACTGATAAATGCAATAAATTGTGATTAACAGATAAGATGCAAATAAAGTCCCTGTTCTTTAGATTTTTTTTTCCTATGATTTGAATTTCACAGACTTGTCTTCCACTACAGACACTCTGTGATACAGTGAAAATAGAGATGGACATACAAAAAATAATTGCCAAAAAGGAAAGGTGAGTAGGGTGACAATCAAGACTTGGGTATTCCAGCCTCCTCTTCCTGGAGAACAGGGTATATCCACAAAATCAGCAGAGGGACACACACTAAGAAGTAGCTCAGTGTATCAATATTTAAAAATAATGAAAAAGCATAAAGGAAACAGTTCTGCTGTACATGATTCTGTCTGTGACTCTCCTCTGCCCGTCCCTGCCAAAGCCCAGGGACACACAAAGTGTAACTGTCTTTCATCAATTGCTACCAAAGGCAGAAACTCTTCTGCAGTGACAAGCCTGGGCAGCAGGGAGGGAGGAATAAATACAGATATAGTGAGACGGTAGTTTTGAAAATACCCTGCATAAACACAAAAATGAGGTGTTGCAGTGGCTTTTCCTGGTGGTCCCTGTAAAGAGCAAGAGCCCCTGGACAAAGCTGACGTGAATGAGCCCCTGTGAGCAGTGCTACACCAAGCCCTGGAGAACCCTGGAATCCTCATTTGGATGTCTCTTTTATCCCAAAATAAAGCTCTCTGGACGACAAGTGCTAACATTTTAACTTGTTTCTAGGTGGCTGCTGTGTGGCCAGGGAGCTGCTCCTGGCTGCTGGCAGGGGAGCTGTGGCTCCCTGGCCCTGGGGCATGGCACGGGGCAAACGTCAGTGTTCCTGGCAGCCCGGGGAATTGCTGCCCACTGGGACTGGCAGCTGAGCTCCCTGTCCTCAATCACAAGGGCTTCAGCAGTGGGGGGAATCACAGCCATTTGTCTGCATAGCGGGAAGGCATTGATATCTTCATCTACCACTGGCTGTCTATAAATCCTGAGCTTGTCTGAAAAAAAAATTCCATGGGGAGCACAGATGTTGTCAGCTTTTCTCCTGGTTTCTCATCTGATCCTTTGTTTTAAGCAGCAAACATGGAAGATGCCATTGCAATGGTTACTGTAATCACACATCTTCTGGGGCTGTATATTCTTGATTTACTGACCACCAACCGGCATCTGCCATGGTCACCACTCTGAAAGACCAGGGCAGTTTCTCAGAGTCAAAGGAATATAAGGACAAGAAGTAAAAAGGAATAAATCCCCTGTATTTGCCTTTGCTATGTATGGCTCCTGCCCATTTTTGCCCCAGTAAGATCCAAGAAATAGGTCCATGGATCAGCTTCAACCAGAAGTTCCTCTTCTGCATCCCTTCAACCAACTGTGCCCTTCTGCGTCTGGCCTACCAGAAGTTAGGGCTTCCAAGTCACACCCATTGCAAGCACACAGGAGTCAAGGCCTCTGTGAGCTGCCCCTGTTTACCCAGGTTGGTCAATTAACTAATTACATGCTCTAGGAACTACAGACCAAACTCATCTCAGCTTCCTTTTCACTAACTAACATTAATTCTCAAAATTTACCTAATGAAGAGCCATTAGGTTTTATTTCCAAGCTCTCAAACCATCAACAAGCATCTATAGTTCTGAATTAATTTGCTGTTGTTAACTGAAAGGTCACTGATTTTAGCACATTAACGAGCCAGGCATTACCATGAGATTACAAAAGATGCGTGAAGGGTATTTAGCATCACAACCCAGGCCATCATCGATGCTCAGATCTAGTTAATGAATCTGAATCCAAACGTACAGCTCAAGTGCTCCACAGCGATTAGCACATTTTAAGACTCTGAATGTTAATAGGAGCTAAATGAAAATCTTCTCCTGTCTGGTCTCCATTATCCTGATGATTGGCAGCTCAACAAAGGCAGGGAAAGCTGTTGGGGAAGTTGTGCTCACCCGGATCATCAGCACGGCTTTCCTGATGTCCCGGATGCCGTCGTACACCAGCCGGGAGGCATCGATGAACTCGTTCTCATCCATGGGCTGGGCAGGGTCGGAGCTCAGCGCTTCCACTGCAGCTTCCACTTGCTCCGTGAAGCGCGGCATGACTGAACACAGAGCACAAAGCCGGTCAGTCCCACCCTGAGCCACTCTCTTCTTCTCACTCCTACCTTGCTCTTAACTACCCTGGAAGCTGCGCAGTCCTTCCATTGAAATCACAACATTTGGTACAGGAGGTGAAGTCTTAATCCAGCTCTTACACTGCTGCTGTTTGGTGTTCTCCCCTTGGACAGTGAAAAGTTTATAACATCCTTCTGATGGACAAGGAGAAAACACCTGGGGAAGGCCCTAGAAACTATGGGATAAAATATTGTTTGTTTGATGTTCCCTGCAGATGTACATCATTTTTTTGGGGAGAAAAAAAAAAGTCATACTACCATCAGGAAGCTCAAGTTTAAAAAGCACTGGAAGGGGGCAGACTGCACTGCTGCATTTCAGTGACTCATGGTGCCCCAGGAAGAACATGCCAGAACCAGTTAAGAGTCTGCTGTTTCTTCAGTGTCACCCTTGATTCTTCATCAAAGTAATTAAAGCAAAACCAACAACGAATGGCTGGCACTGAAGCAGCCAGAATCACCCTTACCCTTATGGATGTCACCAGTAGTTCATAGGAAACATCCTGATCCGGTGTTCATGTGTGGGGCACTACAACCTACAATGCTCTTTCAACAGTTGTAAAGATACTTTACGAAATTTACCCTAATTATTACCCTAAATTTATTCTGATGTGGGAATGTGATCTTCCTTCTGGACCTTGAACAGCTGCAGAGCCTGGTGCAATACTCCAAGATGAGCACAGCACAACTTTCAAGCCTTCACTCGTGTCTGGGACTCATTCCCGGTGTTTTTGCTTCCCACAGCCCAGTCCATGACAGTGAGCACACTCAGGGACACTTTGCGCCCCTCTGAGCTTTGAGCCAGCCAACAAAGCAAAATCACACTTTTCACTTTGCAGCAGCTTTGCAAACAACTCCCACTAATTTGCATTATAGCAAATTGAGTCTTTAACAGATTTCACAGGTACAACCGTACCCAGCTGCCCACAAGCTCTCAAGCAACAGCAATTCAGGGCTCCTGGGAATAAGCAACCCTTACCTGTGTCGGACAGTAACTTGGTTGCTTCCAGCACCTTCTCAGTGTACACTCCAGGTTCGTAGTTGTCCATCTCTGAGGTGACCACGTGGATGACGCGAGCGGCACGGCCCCGGATCGCACCGGCCGTGCGGTCTAAGCCATCCACATCTTTCTCTTGGAGAGCAATCACACATTTGTTTACATCTTCTAAAATGTGATTCTCTGGTGGTAGAAGAAGGAGGATTTAGTTGGTAATGTCTTTTCTGTTGCAGTCATCAGCATGGCAATTGTTCAGGGTGGGACCTGCTCTATAGAAGCTCCATGGAGATGCTGTCAAGAGTTAATGTGATGGTCACTACAACCAGTAAACAGCTGCCCTTCCACAAGAGGTGTCAAAAAACCATCAGTCCATCCACCAACTGGCCTCCACACGTTCTGCCCCTGTTTGTACTCGATTTTACCAACAGGAAAGCTGAGTTCTGCTGAGTTCTCCCCTGTTTTTATTCCATATTTCTGCCCTGGACTACTCCAGCCCTCATTTCAAATAGCTGCAAACCACTCCCGTGCCAGCGCACGTCACATGATGGGCACCTCCCCAGCACCACACCTACTCCCCTCAACACTTCAACAGACACTTGGTGCGTGTTTCCAGCTTCCTCCAGAGTGTTTTCCTACAGCCACACACATTCCACCAGAGCACATTACACTGTCAGTCTCCCATTCCCATCTGAGACACACAATATATGCAGTGAATAATGTGGAAAGCATTCCAGCCATATAGCATTTACTGACTGTTCAGAAAACAAACAAAAAATAAAGGCAAGACCTTTGTTTGCAATTAGCTTTTTAGATATACATTTTCTGGTTTTGTAAAGAGATATTTTCCCCATTCATTGAGTCCAAGAAGCCCAAAATGGGTAAAACCTTCTAAGAGGTTTCTGAAGATGCCTAAAGAAATTTGGATCCTTATTTGGGAAACCTACTCTAAAGATCTCCCAAACTGTTATTAGAGACTTCCAAACTCTGTAGAGAACTCCTTAATGTACCAGGATGAATGTTTTGGTATCATCATCCAACACCAGCATTTGGGCTGCTTGGTAAGAAACCAACTTGGAAACATTTCTGCTCTGTCACTTAAAATAGTTTCCAGTGTTAATTACCATTGACTTAATCATTCTACACTGCCAACCCATGCAAGTGGCTTTTATTCCCTCTGCAGGTAGTAAAAGAGCCATTTTGCAAGTTTGTAGAGACAAGAAGCTCACAGTGTTGGCTAGGAGAGGATTTGCAGGAACTGCCTGAAAGGATTGCTGCGGGAAGTTATGCCTGATTTCCATAAAATTAATACAGCCAGATGCAATATTGCGAGACTTCTGTAAGTAACCTGAGCAAAAATTACACTTGTGAAATCCCTCTGAAGCAACTCAGCCTGAGCAGGTTCAGCTGAGGGCAGAATGTGGCCCTGAGAGAGGGAAGAGCAGGTTCATTAGTGATTTGACAAGTCAGTGAGCAGGCACAGGAGCCATAGCAAGCACAGAGGGGATTTAAAGTAGAGACAGCCCTGGGAGCTGCAAGAGCCCAAAGAAAAAGCTTCGGCGCCAGGCCAAAACACAGACTGTTTATTGCTTCAATTCCTAAATGAATAAATTAAGTCACAGACCATTTAAAAGCCTCTTTGGATTATCCGAACTTTAATAGAAGGCATGGACAAAATTAAGGTGAGTATTTAAATGTCTGTTGATCATTTAATGCCTTTTGCACATGTGAAGTGGCCAGAAAGTCCCTTGTAGAGAGAGAGATAAACTACAGGGCAGCTTGCAAAGGGCCCAGGAAGTGCAGGACTGTCAGGTCTATCTGCTCCGGTGATACTCTTCATCTGGATGATAACAGGTAAGATCTGACTTGTATTTACAAGAACTCAGACTGTGCTGAGTTCTTGTAAATACACCCGGTGCTCCCCATCCTACTGGCACATGGAGCACGGGTTCCCCACCAGCAGCTCTGGGGATGGGAGAAGGCTGTCCCACATCCAAACCCCCGTCTTGCTGCTGAGCAGGAGAAACATCCCACAGCAGCAGAACACAGCACAGGCAACAGCACAGGGACCTTGTTCCTCCAAAATAGCTACAGGGAAAATGGTGTGGTTGGGCAACAAGGTAAAAGCAAAGGTATTTTTTCCATGGAAATGATTTTTAGACCAAACAAGGAAATACATTAAACTGTGAAAAGCTACAGAATAAAAAGTCACCCACGACTGTCAATCCTCAATCCACACCCACCAAACACCTTCCACCTCCACCCACCTCCACATTAAAGGGACAAAGCAATGCTTTTCCAAGCAACCCCAGCAGCCTGTGAAGGAGTCTGAGGGCTACAGGAGATAAAAATCAGAGCAACAGTTGGGAGATGAAGCCACAGATTCATAAATACATCTGTGCTTCTCTGCTGCACCTCCTGTGGAAGGCCCCAGAAGCATTTCCATGCTGAACCTCTGCTGCCAAGGGGCACTGCAGGAGCCAGGTCAGGCAGCACATGGAGCAAACACTGGGGAGTTCACACACTTGTAAACACAGTGTTCATCCTGGCAATGTTCACTGGGAGGCTCTTCAGAAAATATAGTTCCACTGAGATGGGCAAACCTCTGTCAACAGCACAGGAACAGAAGGCAGCAAATGGAATGGTTTTTTAAGAGAGTTTCAAGGGAGATTCGGGTAATTTCAGAACATCAAGTTTGACAATTACACGGCGCTATCAGCAACTGCTCTAAAGAACAGAGATAGTGGGCACACCAACACACCCAGAGTGCTTCGGGAAGGCACCGATAAGAGGGATAAGAATTACAGAAGGTACAGGAGCTTTGAAATGAGGAATAAGGAAACAGGCAAAGACTGTGCAGTCAGGGAAGCAATGACTGACAAAGCGCATGGTAGAACTCTATGTGTGCAAGCAGCATGAAGAGAGGGAAGGGGGGAAAAACTCTTCACCATCTGGAATAAGAGCAGGGGCATCAAATCAAGCAAAGAGGCGACAGTGCAGAACAAGGAGGTTCTTCACACGGAGCACACTTCAGCTGTGAATTTTGCATAGGATGATGGAGGTGCCAGCAGTTTATAATGGTAGAAAGAACAACTAACACCAGTTCAAATGAGAAAAATCTGTCAAGGACTGTTCAGGAGATAGCACCTCTGATGCTGGAGCTCCCTGAGCTGCACATCACTCATGGCTGGAAGCACACACATATCTCTAGGCTACAGGGCTCCTGTGCCATCCATCTCCCATCCTGACAGTGAGCCTCCCCCAGACCTGCCCTAACTCAACAGGGCCCTTCTGCTGCTGTACCTAGGAAAATGTTGTCACCTGCAAGCTCACCTGCAAGCTCACCTGCAGCACTATGCACTGAAGGATCCTTCTTCTATGATGTTACCTAAACCCAGCATCCCTTTCATCAAGCCTTTACTTGTGGATAATTGATACAATTCTGCAGCATGAGGTGAATGGTGAAGCCTTTACTTCAGCACACCACACAGTAGGGATGTGGGATGGCTTACATACATATTTATATATGCATGCACTCATGCACTCACAAGAACTCTTTTAAATTCTGCTTACATTACAGTTAGTAACTGATACAAACATCCTAATAACCCCAAACAGCACTTGGTATAAATCATACCTGCCACGACTTTATCCAAAGAGAAGTTCAGACTTCTAGCAGATGAATTGGAGTTGTGGCGTTTATATGGAAAACATTTATCAAAGTTCAAACAAATAATACTTGAAAGAGTATTTATTGCTTTAATAGTTTTCTACCATCTCTTNAGACTCATCTCACCATCACTGGACGCTTCTTCAATGGGATCATCTACTCCAACAGAGCCACATCCATTTATCCAGGAGGACTGCTTCCAAACACCCTGACCAACAGGGTGTCAGGTCGTGTCTGTGACTCTGTCAGGGTTTTCTGGGCTTTTTGTTTGTTTGTTGTTTACTTGTCTTTTTGTACTATTACATTTGTATTTTTAATATTCATAGTAAAAGAACTGTTATTCCTATTCCCAAATCTTTGCCTGAAAGCCCTTAATTGCAAAATTATAATAATTTGGAAGGAGGGGGCTTTACATTCTCCATTCCAAGGAAACTCCAGCATTCCCTAGCAGATACCTGTCTTCTAAACCAAGACACACATACATATAAATAACTGCTGAATGCACTTGAATGCCTGGAGTTGTCTCAAACTACATTCCCTTGATTTCGTTTTGGGTGGGGAGCACTCACTCAAGGTGAACTCTCCTGAGTCAACCCAGGGAAGAAACCTTCTCTGCTTACTGCCAAGCTCCTGAGAGTACAGCCATACAATAGATTTGGTTATTTAACCAAAAAAACCCTCAGTTCTGTTCTAACATGCATCCCTGCAGAAAATGGGGTTGTCCTGCCCACAACTCAATTGAGTCTTGTGGTGCTAAACCCGGACTACAAGGGAAAGAAAGTGATTTTACTGAGTGATGCAACTTCCTGCTTGTGGTGACTTCAGTCTTAAAAAGCAGCTCGGAGCTCTTGAGAGCAGCCCAGCACTGGGCCCACAGCACGAGCTGAGGAGCAGAGCTTCCTCAGCAGAGCTCCCATTCCCCCATTCCCCTGCAGGAAGACAGAGGAAGACAGAGCCCTCAGGCCAGTGGCTGACCCCTGTAGGGGCACAGCTGCCAGGGAGATTCCCTTTGGCAGCTCCACACAGGCTGTGTTTGTACGGACTCACAGCTTTTCCTTCTCAAATCTTTGTACACTTGGAGGCAAGCTCCATGTGGACCCTCCAACTTCAGCACACAGATTCCCTCTGAAGAGATATTCCCAGAACAGGCTCCTCCCAGCTGTGCAATTCCAGCTGCTGCTGCCCCAGTGAGCACCCACGGACACAATGAGCTCAGATGCCAAACTGCCCAGGAAGTTTATGCTCACTCATTGCAAAGAGGAATTTTATTGAGAACCCAGGGAACCACAATACAATGTGTATGACAATGCAGGTGACTCATCACAGGAACACCACTTGGACTTTTGTTTGGTTTTTCTTTTCTTAATCATAAAAAAATACGGTCCCTTAATTCAGGACCTTAATTTTTCATCTACATTTTCTATGTTCATCTGGTACTTCTGACTCCACATATCCTCCTGTCAAATTTCTCTCTACAACTGGAGGTTTTAGGTCACCTGAGGTGCCCAAACCTGCCTGCACCACGGAAATTAGAATCCCAGCTTGCAGTGGTGATTTGTGAACACCACTGCAGACACAATTCACGTGGTTCCTCTCCATTTCCTCTGACTAGAGTACAATTAAAGGATGTGGAAATAAAAATGCCCCCATTATTTTTAGGTCACAGCAGCTGATAGTGGGTCTTTAGCAAGATGCTGATAAAATGGATTATCTTGGCAAGCACTTTGCCAAATGTAATTATTAATCTATTATAATGATCCAATCTTTTAAAAACTCTTCAAACTTTACTAAAGCTGACATGGTATGAACAGTTTTATTTTAATTAACTTGTACAACCACGGTTTGATATTCAGCTTTGTTTACATGGCAGAGTCTAAAGTGACCTGAGGGATCATTTTTTCTGCTAGTTCCTACCTCGGACATAAACACGTTCTATTTCCCCCAGAGTTCCTGGTGAGGCTTGTCTACAGCAGCTAAATGGTAATTCATCCTTAGTTCAGCCAGCAATTCCAACTCTTGGGACATGAAGTGTCTTCTCCTTGAGACCAGATCTCCGGCTGCACTTTCACACCTCACTGGGCACAAGGTGATCCCAGGTGAGGTGTGACAACACCATCCCTTCCAAAAGCCTCACAAACCCCAGAACACGTGTCCAAACCACCCCTTTCCAGGACTAAGCTCTTAGGAGGATGATTATCTCTCATCCTGGAGCCCTGATTACCTGACACAGCCAGGAAGTCATCGATGGAAGTGATGTCATCCACAGCATCCGTCAGCACACGGACTTGCCTCTCCCACTGCTCCTTGAACAGATCCATGTTTTCTTGAGCCAGTTTGCTTTGGGGTTTAGCAGCCAGAGCCAGTGCAGCATTGATGACCTGCAAAACAACTCTGGATTTTTAAAACATATCCCAACAAAATGATTACCTCCTGTGTGTTTATCCAATGAACTCAGCAGCAGACAAAAAAAGTTTACTATGTTTGGAGGAACTTGATGTTTAAACCCAGAAGTGTTTCATTTTGTTGCTCTCACATCCAACTCATACCTGCTTCCACGTTTATTACAGATAGTTATTAAAAGCAAAATCACTTGGCAAGTTTTCACAAGACCTGGTTCCACCTGTCTTTAGCAGCTTGTGGTAACAAGGTGTTTTTTTCCCTAGCGCAGGCCGTGTTGTTAAGTATTTTAGACAGGATGACATTTAGTACACTCAAGGCTGCATTTGCTCCTTGCCAAAACCTCAGTAAAAAGGTCACAAAAGCATTAATCTTATACAGACTGACGTAGAAACGATATGCAAATGCAAAATTAAAGATAAATTTTGATTTATCACTTTTCCTTGAAGCTTTACTCTGGATCTTGCCAGTAATTGTTGTAATGACTTCAGATTCCTTTTGTGGTTGTGAACAAGCCAGATTAGCCAGGGAACAGGAGATGCTCCTTCTGAATACCCTCTCCTAATTTTCTTCAAACCCCAAAACCAGAATTTACACCAGATCCTAGTTTTTCTTAGCAGAACAAATGCTACAGGTGCTGCTGGATCACAGAGCTTACGCTGTGTCCACTCATTGGTCATTTAAACAGCCACAAAAGCCTCTTTGAATGTGGGAAGAAACCAATCTCAACAGCCTGGTCCTGCTCTTGCTGCAGCAGAATGACCTGGAAATGTGCCAGGTGTGAGGAACCATCCACAGTCAGAGCGTGACAATCCCAGCCCTGTTCCCAAGCACCTGAGAGTCAGAGCTAATTAACTCACAACTTCAAGGTGCAATTTTTCTTCTCTACTTTAGGACTGTATTAATTTCACAAACTTGTCGAGCAAACACGCAGGCACCAGATGTTCCCACTTTTCCAAAATCTACTTTCTCTACCTTCTTCATTTACAAGTGTCACAAAGCATTTTAAAGAATATGTAACTCCCTAAACATGGAAATGATGGTGATGTCAAACGTACTGGGATGGCACTGAATGAATCAGGCAGGAGGAGGGGGCTGCTTCACTGGAGGAATGCCAGGAGTTAGCAGTGACAGGAAGATCCACAGAAAGGCTGGGCTGCTCCCCATGCTGCCTCTGGAGCTGGGGCTGCAGGTCTGGGTCACAAATCCAGCCCAGCTTGGTGGGTTTGGTGACAGTGATGAACACAAGAAGCAGCACCTGAGCCTGAGCAGCATCTGCTCAGGGTCTTTGGGGATGAACACGCCTCTGACCCCTGGAGGAACAGCACTGTCCTGTCCCCACCACCACCAGGCTCCTCTGCTGCTTCCCTTCCTCCAGGCAGCCCAGGGTCACATCTGTGTGGCACCTGCATGTCCCTTTGGAATGTCCCTGCTGCTCTGCCACCCTCATGCATGGAACTGAAAGTCCTGAAAGCCCCCAAAAAGCCTTGCAACACCCAATAAAATGATGTTTATTAAAATCAAACAGAAATAGAGGTTTTAGAGAGGCAAAACTGTCCTCTGCTCAAGAGCCCTGATTTGCAGTCCAGCCACTGCCACCTCTCCCCCCAGTGTGATGGATATAATGAATTAACCGCCTATCAATCAAAATCTAGCTATCCAAGGCTTCATGAAGATGAATCTGAACAAGTGTCCGGGAAACAGGAGAGATAGACCAGACAATGCTCTAGAAATCTGCTCTCACTTTCATCCTGCTAGAAACTGTCACTACAGAGACAAAGATGATGGCGAGGCGATACCAAGGGTCAGGACATTTTTTCTGCTCTTCCCAACCTGCCTTGGTCCATATCAGATATAAAATATCCTGTAAGCACTGAGACAGGGCAGCATTAATGCTGCAGGAACATATGGCCTGGGTTCCTGCGAGATGCTTGTCTGGACAAAGCAGCTGTCTGGACAATTAATCTTCACCAACAGCGCATGTCAAGCCCAGATACCCACGTTCAGCACTTCGTCACAGGTAGTGGCAGAGCTGTCACACACACAGGGCTCTGCAACTGTTCCACAACCTCAAACTGTATGTCCTCACCAAATCCAAGCACAGGAGGCACAGGCTGCATCACCCTCCTCTCAACAGCCAGCTTGTTCAACCAGAAAAAGTGTACTTTTTTATACATTATTGAATACCTAAACATACTGAATACCAAATTTTATACATTACAGCAAAAATGTATGGCCAAGGTGAATGTATTTTATAAAAATAATCCAGCAAAAACAGTGTTCATCTCAGTTACAGACAGACATTCCTGCAGTAGGGAAGCAGCCAGCAGTGCGGGAGATGAAGAGACCTAGTGGGGATATCAAAGGTCATCCATGGTCACCATGGAGCTAAAGACAAACCTACAGCTCAGGAGAGCCACACAGGTGTGAGTGTGCTCAGGGAGAAATTCAGGGCAGCAGACACAGCTCAGCAGTCCCTTTTTATAGCACACGCTCCATAACTCCATGTGCAAAGTGGCCACATCAGGAAGCTTTAGCAGGGGTGATAAAAGCCTTCACTCTGTGGAGCGTTTAGAATTCAAGTGGGCAAATCATCCTGGACGCGTCTCACACCTGTGCTTGAGGAATGTCCTAGGGATCACTGACAACACCCTGCATGTGATCTATTCCAGGGAATATAGTCTGGTATCCAGCACAGAGTGATTGATTTATTTTCCAACAGATGCTTAGAGGGACATGGGAAAATGACAGGGATGCTGGATCTTAAATAGGCTGTGTACATAGCAGGACTATGATCCCTTTATTATCTAAAAATAAACACTTTCAGCAGGAGGAGGAAACACTTTTTTTGGGGGAAGGGATGGACCACAATACACTTTTCTTTCTTCAAAACACATAAAGCATTGGACAATTATTTTAAAATATCAGTACCTCTCAGAGGATGGAGATAGACAGAGTTAAAACCCCCGGAAGATCATGACCGGACTATCTGAAATGTAGCCACTTCCATGTAAAACATTTGGCAATCTCAGGGAAATATTTTGTATTTCAGAGCTTTTCAAGATGCTGCCAGAGCACGGTGATCACAATGACTCACTGAAGTTGTACAAAGAAAAGAATCAAACAGGGACATTTTGAGCCTATCCAGAAGGAAATGAAGCATGGCAAGAAAACACACTATTTTTATCGGTGCTTTGTTTCATGTAGCAATTGCAATGTTCGAGTCAGACAGCTCCATGCCCCAGATCACGCTTCCAGCGAGTTCTTTGGAGCCTCTCCCCTGCACCTCACAGCTTCCTGAGGCAGCAGCCAGGGCTTGGCAACACCTGGGGAGGCTCAGCATTCCAAAGATTGGAATGGATGTCTCAGTCTGCACATCGAGTCCTCATCCCTTCCACGGGAAGAAGCCGCTGCTTTTCCCTGTTTTTATGCTCCCTGTTGAAACCGGAGATGTTGGAGTGTGGTTGTGTCTTTCCACCTTTGCAGGGCAGGGCTCTCCAAGGCTCCCTGTAGTGACTCCTGCCTGGGTCACAACACTGCTGCTGCTTGGCCCAGAAGCTCTCTCAAGAAGCTCAGCTACTCTGGCCAGGAAACACCTGAAGCTCAGATAAACCTGTGGGTAAATTACCACCACTGGATCAGCCAGAATGAATTTTTTTAGGCTAAACTGAGGATAGCTTCCAGCCTCAGCTTTACAGCACCCCAGTTAAAAGTCAGAGAGGCCAGAAGAAAGCTCTTCCATGTGGTGGTGTTCTTACAAAGAACAATTCTGTATACTTGGCTGGCATGGCCAAAGAAGGAAATATCACTTGGGAGACGAAAACTACCACCCAGCATTGCAATCCCAGCCTGTTGTATCTTAGTGCACACCATGTCTGGCCAACATCCATTTCAATAACTTTAAGCACTTCTTGATTTTTGCCTCGGTCCTTCTGATAAAAAGCTTTTGCTCCTTCCAAAATGTTCTTCCTGCATCTGGTTTAGCTTTTTCTTGATTCCTGCAGGATTGATTTTAGGATGTTACTGTGCTCCAACAAGGAGGAGTTTTTCAGTTTCAGAAGCTCTGAGGTGAATCCCCAGTCCCCTCCCCTCACTACACACCATTGCTTTACCATCAAAACATCTGCAGTTCCTAAATAACTCACTTGGGCTTGGGGTTTATATAAAGATCTTGACTCACCAGATTTCTTGTGGCATTTGGATAATGAGTTGGAAAGTAGCTCGGTGGCCTACAGATCCTGGATACTTTGCATTTGTAACAAAGAAAAAGCTAATAAAACAAGCCCACACCTCATCTCAGGGGCAGAGGAACACATGGCATACACAGACAGTGCCCCAGTGCGGATGTGAAATCAGTTTTACTCAAGAGTATGTGAAAAGAAGCCCACCAAGCCTCTCTGCCCCTGCCCAGGTGGATTTTAATCCCGTATTTTTCTGTAATAAAGCAAGCATGGCTTGCTTCCTTGCAGTTCATAAGAAGTTCCTCAGAATTTAACTTTACATACACAAGATGCCAGAGTTGCCTCCAATGCTCACCCTGCTCATGTCCCTTCCCTGCTCCTCACTGCATTTTGCTCCAAGTGTTAAAAATGGCTTATGAGGAGGACATTGAAGTCACTTCCAGTTACATCCCAAGCCAGGTTTGCATGCCCACATCTGTGTGTGTGCCAGCCCTCCACGTACTCGAGTACAGCAAAAAGCACTCTGCAGGCTCTGATGAGCTGAAATGCCTGGGAGCAAAACACACATCAGACTGTTTTACATTCTCAGAAGCTCTAATGGCAGTGACCAGCAATGAACAGAGGCTGATGAACCAAAAGAAAAAGGAAAAGTTTCCTTTGATTTCCAATACTTTGTTCCCATGTATAAAAGGCACTGAGCACTTTCCTGAGAGTTACACAAGGAGTGACTTGCAGGGATCTCTGCAGAGATATTTACTCATCTTGTGGTAGGTGCTGGAATGACCCACAGATTCACACTTTTGCTAACTTTACACAAATGGTCTGGCCTGGAAAGAACCTTAAAGCTCATCTCTTTCCAATGGCAGGGACACCTTTAATTAGACCAAGCTGCTCCAAGCCCCAGTGTCTAACCTGGCCTTGGACACTTCCAGGGATCCAGGGGCAGCCACAGCTGCTCTGGGCATCCTGTGCCAGGGCCTGCCCACCCTGCCAGGGAACAATTCCTTCCCAACATCCCATCTAACATCAACATCCCCCTCTGACACTGGGGGTCCAGTTCCTGATGCAGAGTCCCTCTCCAGGTTCCTTGCAGCCCCTTCAGACACTGGCAGAGGCTCTGAGGTCTCCACACAACCCTCCCTTCTCCAGGCTGAACATTCCCAGCTCTCCCAGCCTGGCTCCATAGGGGAGGTGCTCCAGTCCCCTCAGCACAAAGCCCTTCTCCAGCCCAGCACGTACTGTCATTTGCTATTTGCTATAAAGACTATTTGCATAGTGTGTATATATAATTATCCTATCAACTTCCCCATCCATGAAGAAAGCATTTTTATTTGGAGCTGAAGGCTGATTTTGTACTGCTAGTCCATGTAGAAGCTGTTAAGAATTTTGGTGCCTTTTATCTTGCCCCATTTTGCATTTTATGGGCTTCAAATGCTGAAAGTTTGGGGGTCTCAGGGACTTTGTGTCTTTCCTGGAAGCTGTTCCACCACTGTGCTCCTCAGATCCTGTGCCTGTGATGAAACAAAAGGCCCTTACTCACTAACACACTTTCTACAGAACTGAATCCTTTTCCTGCTCTTCGCTTATTTTTATGCAGCAGTAACTGTTTGAATTTCTAAAATTGTTGCTTTTCTGGTCAGCCTTGGCCTGTGCTGGCAGTTCTTCCCAGTGAGCCTGGGTGATGCAAATCTGCAACCCAAGTGTTAAGTTTTTAATAGAAGCATTTCTACTCAATGCCAATAAAATGTTTCAAGCACCTGTAATTAAACAGTCTGGAGACAGATCTGCTTGCTAGAACATTCAAAAAATCTGACAGTCTTTCAAAGTGATGAAAAAAAGGGACAATTGTTTGATGTTAAGTCTTTACTGCAAGAAAAATGAAGTTCTCTCCTTCCCCAACAGCCTCCAGGAAATTGGTGGTGAGTGGGGACTCGAGGAGAACAAAGTCTGTTGGTCACATTTGGGTTTGGTTGATTTGAAGGTTGGTGTGCAAGGTTGTTTTTATTTCTCTAAGATACTCCAACTCTTAAACAAAAGTTTCTGGAACTCTCCATGGGATTCCTTCTGCTTTGGTATTTTGTCTCTCTGTCAGTAGGTGTGATCACATATAAGCCATCTGCCTCATCAGAAATCTATAAGCAGCAAATGGCTTTTCAAGCAGTTCAAAATTGGAATAGAAGGATGTGAACAAGCAGTTATTAAAACAAGATGTTAATATGAGAAGAGCCAATTTATTTTTATTAAAAATGTAATTTAATCCAAGAATTCTCTGCAGTCAGTTTGATGGGTGATGCGTGTGTGTGGTGAGCAATTCCGAACACACTCCAGCAGCTATGGAGGGGATTGGGAAGGACCTGTGCTTCCAGGTGCTGCCTGGTGGCCTCCCAAAGTTTCTTTGGAGGATGAGTTCTTTGGGCTGTGGTGGAGAAAGGCACCCAGCCCTAGCTTTCATGGGGGAACAGGTCCTGTGTGCCCCGGGGCAGGTCTGTCCTGCAGCCACCTCCCAGGGGACGTTCAGTCTCCAGGGCAATGGGCTCCTGCTTGGCTGGCAGAGGCAAACACCCAACCTGACGGGAACTCTACCCCACAGTTATTACTTACAGCTCTCAGCCCGACTGCAGTTTGGGCATGAGTCTATAGATGAACTTCATGGAGGCTGCAAAACCCAAGAAAGTCAATGTATAGCTGGTAAAAGGAGCTCGAGTGACAGCAGACTGTCACATCAAAAGGCTGGAGCAATTCTTCCTCTCCCGAGCTGGGCTGGGGCATTCTCACTGTTGATTTCTAACACCTACAGCCTGCATGATCAGAAACACTCTGATGGTTTCAACTCTTTTCCCAGGCACCTTTAATGCAAAATGCTGTTACAAAACAGCCTTTGCAGGCTCCCAAAGCAAGTCCTTCTTGGAAACAGAGTGCAGATGCCAGAGCTAGGAGCGGGGATCCAGGTTTCTGAGTCGAGATAAACAAAATCTTTCCCTAATTCACCATTGGCAAGTTCTGTGTTTAGCGAGAAGGCAAAGAAAACTTCCCCCCGCGCTCTGCAAGGCAAAGGCAGGCACAGGCAGCTATTCCAAGCATTTCACAGCAGTAATTTTCCATTTCCATTAAGAAAGACATGTTAAGCTTTTTTTCTTTTTTTTTTAAATTTAACTGTAGTGATGGAGAACTTTGCCCCTTCCTCTTAACCCCCTCCAGCCTGGCCTGTTCCCCAGCACCCAGGCAAGTCTGAGGGAACTCCTGCACGGTGCAGGACAAAGCTGCTTCCTTCCACACACAGAATTCCAGCAGTTCTCAAAAGAAAGAATTCAGGCATCCTTGTAAGTCAGGGCTTGAGGAAGAAAAGACAGTGACCCACTGAAGCTGCCTTATTTCTGCCCTGTAAACTCAGACTAAAATCACCCAGCTGGCTACTCTGGCACAGCTCATCCCAACACCTCCTCCTGCACCCTCGAAAGGGAGCTCTAAATATCCCATTAAGTCTTCAACTTCACATTAATTTCTGTGCTAATTGGCTGGGGACCCACAAACAGGAAGGATGATGTTACTCCTGAGGAAGAGCTGATTTCCAGTAACTAAACCACACTAAATAAATTGATTGCTTGTTTCTGTAGAGACCTTTCGATGAAAAGTTTTCCGCCTTTTCTTTTTCCTCAAAGCAAATTTCAAACCTGAGGAGGTCTGAACCCAGGGGTGACACTGGCAAGGACTGACTGCTTGTCAATACCAACAAAACTTCCAGGTTTTTCCCAGCCAGCTTCAAGAGTTGCATGTTCCTTCCTCCTGCTGCCAGTTCAATGGCTCCTGATGGCAAGGGAGCGAATTATGGCTCTATTTGAGCTACGGCTTTTATAATTAACTCTACAGATTGATTTCTGCAGAAATCATTCTTTAACCAGGAATTCCCTACTCCCAGAATGGCCTCTACTCAGATAAAACAATTTAAGAGGTTACCTGGGACTCAAGTGTATTAAATTTCAGTTTCATCTTTCAAGCACAGCAATACTTTGAATTACATTTCATACACTGTATTTCTGTGTGCTACTGATACCTTGAAGTTTCTGAGACTATTGTAATTACTGTTTGATTTGACTCATTGTGAATCCAGAATCTTCCTGGAAAAATACCATCGGAGGGAAAAAAAAAAAAAAAAGGCATATAATGTTGGGTTTAACCCATATCTTATGCTTAATTCACACACAGCTACCCAAGAGGATTCAAGAAACAGCTGTGAATCTCATCAGGAATAAACTGCAAAATAAATAGGTAATTGTCTAAAACAGGAAGTAAAATCTCACTTTGCTGTTCTTAATATTGAGAATCTTTTAGAGATTGTGGAGAGGTTTGGGGACAAGCTGAGGAAGGCAGCTGAGGAGGAGGAGGATGGAGAGCTGTGCTGCTTGCACTGGCACAAGACAAGCTATTGTTACCAGAAAACACAGATGCCATTTGTAAAACAGCTTAGACAAGTGCCCCTAATTATCTCTCAGGATTCACAACATGTTTAAATACTCTTAGAGCATTAAAGAATCAACCCGAGAGCATGTAATATAATATAAAAGCACTCTTTCAACTGCTATGAACATCTATAGTGTCATTTACTAATCTCTTGGTGACAACCCTGAAATTAAGGCAAGACTGTGCAGTGGAGCATCTAAACTGTAAGCTTCGAAGTCCAGAGATGTGACCTTTGTAAAGCCAAAATCCATCAGTTAAAGCCTTTGTGCATTTATAGATACCCAGAGCTTCCAATGTGTGTTAAATATATTGTCCATAATCCCTGAAGTCAAAGGTTAACAGCTGCACTTCAGGAGATGTGGCTACACCAGTGACTACAGCTGGGTCATTATTTCATGCTGACTACCATGGCGCTTATTTTATCCAGGAGTAGATTTATTTAAATAGCCAGTTAGCTGTTGGAAAAGCAAAGATAGAAGATCTGAAATACACACAATTTCAGCAATGGGGAGAGGAAAACACCCCCACAGACTTGGACAACGACCAGAAACATTTAGCTTCAAAGAGAACCTAACTTTCTTCAGATGATTATTTTCAAAAGCAGCAGCATTTGTTTGGAACACCCTGCGTTAGACACCCATATTCTGGGAGATTAATTAAAAAAAAACCCCTTCTATCAGCCTAGTTGGCTCCCTCAGGAACGAGCAAGCCCTTATATCAGGGAAGATGGATTTATAAAACCTTTTTCTTCCACATGCTTTGTTCCAACTGCAAAACTTGACTTCTGGTTTCAGCAGCCATGCACAGCCCCCACCCCAGGGTGGGGGGCAGAGAACTGCTCGGCCAAACGCAGGAGTGGGAGCACAGACAGCCACCCTGGGATGCCCAAAGGCCTCCATTAGGATTCAGTGCTTAATGTTCTGGGGCCTGTCTTCGTCTGTTTAACAGCACAGTTACCTGTAGGTCATACAAAAGGTAAAATAGTCCTGCTCCTCACACTGCCTTCACCTATTCCCTCCAAAACCCCTCCCACTGGAGTGGGCACAGGTGAGTATCTCTCTTCCTTTTGCTGGCTTTAAAAAAGACCAATACAGATGGGGAAACCTGGAGAAAGTCCAAGTAATCCTGAGATAATACATTTCATTTTCATAAAATGCCACTTTGCCAGTTTTTCTGAGTACATATTTTTTGTTAGTTCCTCCTTACCAACAACAGCTTATTTGGATGTTTTAGATCTGAATTCCCTGTTGCTTTAAAAAATGTAAATTGCACAAATCAACAGCACCCTGCAGTCTTCAGGGGTTCATCCAAGTATCTAGTTGTTGACATTTAAAACACCAGGCTGTCAAAAAGGAAGAGGATAGTCTAGTGCTTATATAAACTTAATTTCCTTGTTTCCATTAAAAAGTTATTAATTAAAAGGTAGTCTCAGCCAGGCTCACACTGTTCACACACAGCCAACTTCCTCTCATCCTACTCCATCGGGAAGAATATTTGGCATATTTATATTCTACTCAGGCAAAAATAGTATTTTATAATTCATCTTACAGCATGCCCAGGAGCAGTGCTAGCACCTTCACAAGGCACCTTCCTGCACCACAGATGTGCACAGGAAACCACTGAAGCTTCCCACATTTACTAACTGCAGGTTACTGGAATGTTCTGGCCAAATTGAATTAGAGCTATGACATAAAAACAACCCTTTCACATCAGTGACTTCTTTGCCATGGATTTTAAAGTTCCTAAATCTTGATGCCTATGCTGCATTTCATCCTCTATGTGTACTCAGGGAAAAAAATCAAGTTCTGCAGGAAGTCACAACCACTATGAGACCCAGAGCACATCCTAAGCAGCACCAGCTGCCCAGGTAGCTGGGGTTTGTCTCCTGTTGTGATGCCCTTCCTTACCTGGGGACACAGGGCCTCCAGCTGGCTGGCTGACATGCGAACCAATTTCACACCTTCCTCGTTGTTGGAGATGGAGCAGGCCAGGTTGGCAACCTGTGTCAGAGGGGGAGAAAACACAGCTGTTAGAATTGGGGTTTTTTTCCTTCTATAGAAAACTTTTGCCTAATGCCACATCCCAATCGTCACCAGTAGCCCATCATGGAACAAAAAGATTCTACATTTGTTCTCTTCTATCCAGTTTTGAAACCACTAATGGCACCTTTCCTTCTGTAGGCATAAAACCGTAACACTTTGGATCATGGAATCTCAGAACAGTTTGGGTTGGAAGGGACCTTAAAGCTCATCCAGTCCCACCCCTGCCATGGGCAGGGACACCTTCCACTGTCCCAGGCTGCTCCAAGCCCCAGTGTCCAGCCTGGCCTTGGGCACTGCCAGGGATCCAGGGGCAGCCACAGCTGCTCTGGGCACCCTGTGCTGGGGCCTGCCCACCCTGCCAGGGAACAATTCCTGCCCAATATCCCACCTGTGGGAAATGGATTTGTAGAGAATTCTCAAAGCCTGACAGAAGGTTCACATAGTATATATCTGTATGCAAACTTCGAGATAGAAAATGCTGACTTAGAAATGCCATGGAATAGGGCAGACGTTGAGAGAGAAATGGAACTAGAAACAAGTTTCAAATTATGACCTTGCAAGTAAGACTAGATACATTGGAGAAATAAAACTATGAAAGACGCATTGTAGTAGGATGAATAAGGGGTAATTTTAGATGACTGGCTTTAAGGCGTCGATGCCATTGTGTGGCAAAAGCTGATAGGCCAAGAAACGCTTACAATGTATTGTAATTAGGAAATAGTTTGGCTTCTAATTGTGATGGCATGAATTGTAACATCTATATCGTCTCACCCTTCACATGAGACTGAAAATGGAATACAAGTTTTCAAAACGCCTCTCAGTTGCCCCATCTCTGGGTCAGGAAAGGGTATAATCCAACACCCACCTATCCCTACCCTCTGGCACTGGGAAGCCATTCCCTGTGTCCTGTCCCTCCAGCCATTGGAAATTGTCTCTCTCCATGTTTCCTGCAGCTCCTTCAGGCCCTGCAAGGCCACCCTGAGCTCAGCCCAAAGCTTCTCCTCTCCAGGTGAACAATCCCAGCTGTCCCAGCCTTTCCTCCCAGCAGAGCTGCTCCATCCCTCTGCTCATCCTGGAGCCTCCTCTGGCCTGGCTCCAGCAGCTCCAGCTCCTTCCTGTGCTGGGCCCTGGGGCTGGGGCAGCTCTGCAGGTGGGTCTGACCTGAGCACAGGGGCAGAAATCAGCCCAGGTGTCAGGGAGTTCTGGGTGCTTGGGTAGGTCCAGCTCTCACCCCCAACCAGTCAAACAGGCCACATGTCACTGCTAGCCCTGATCAGGGTGAATTCTCTCCAATAAAATGCACAAGAGCAGCACTGGCAGCAGCTGCAGTCACAGTTTAACAGCCCAATCCCACCAGAGTGGGACAGCAGCAATCCCACAGAGGTTGAGCTGGTTTGCTGGTGTTCCACAAGGGTCCCACTGTGGCAGGATGTGTCAGCTAAAGCCTGGCAGGTGTTCCTCCAGCCCTCTCTCTATGCTGCAATTCATCAAATAAAACTGGTACAGGAGATCTTCAAGATGCATCCATAGGCCTCTGAAATTTGAATAGGATCTCTTGTGATGCTAAACACTTTACTCCACAACCTTGACCTGCTGCACAGCATCACCCTTAACTAGGTCAGCCTGAAGCAGGGACCTCTGTAAACACCTGCCTTTTAAGAGCATGGAGGATGGGGACAGCACAGAATTTTTCGTTAATTGAAGATATTCCTCATCCCGGAGCTACTCTCAGGGGAAGGAAGTCTGAAATAAGTTACATTTCTCAGCTGACAGGTGAATGACAAGCATGTTATTCTGAGCCATTTGAACACAGAAAGCTGTAAAAATAGCAGCAAGTGAACTGAGACGAACACCGAGTACTGTCCTTCCAGAGGCTGAGCAACCTGCAAAGCCCCCTGTAAATGCGCCATAAAAGCATCACCAGGAGCCAGCAGATGCTCAGTAACACCACTGAACCAGATTTCTCTAGATACACTTCTATTTAAGCTGGGGAATTTCCATTCTGCCTTTAATTAAACTATTCTTTGCACTCATATAAGTAATTTTGAAGTAGTAGCTGCAGCTCTACCACATGCTTTTCCCCCTCCCCAAGCCCTTCCCTCATGGCAGATGTTCCCACACAGAATACATTACTGTCCTGCAAATCATCAGGCACGTGCCATTACACTTGAACAGCATTTTTCATCAATCCCATGATCAATTTGAGGAGCAAAATCAAGTTCCCACTGCAAAGCACATGGCCTCTTCCTCCCTCCAGCTCCAAGTCAAGTTACAGAGGATGGAAAGCAAGGGTGTCAAGAGGAGAGGTGTTTCCAGCACAAAACAAACAAGCAAACAGATGTGACGGCACATATTTGAAGGAAAACAAACCAAAGTTGAGAGAAAGCCTGTGCAGCATCAACAACACAAAGGAAACCCTGCCAGCTCTCAGGAATATTTGTGTCCTGCTCCTAAAGTTTCTCTTCCACTCGTGTTTGGATTCAAGTCCTGCACATGCAGGGGTGAATTGAAGGATGTCCCCGATTTTCTGCACAGTGCTGCAGGCAGGGCCCAGCTGAGCCAGGGCTCTGTGCTCCCTCTCTGTGACCAGCTCCAGCCCCTCTGCACTGCACCCCAACAAACAGCTGGCCCTGGAATGCCCTCTCACACAGGGGTTGTGTCTGAACATCAGTGACTTTTCCTGTACAATTGCCGTGCCTTGAATCCCTAGTTCCCAGAGAGCTGCTGGGATGATGTAAAAGTAAATCATGCTTTTGTTTAGAGGCTCACAAGAATCAAAAGACAATCAGATGCCATGATTTAAAAGTCAAATAAAGATTTTGCTGCTGGTTTAAACACAGGTCGTATTTTTGAGAAACAGCAGTTTGCTAATATTTTTTATGGTCCTTATTTCCCCGTCATTCCTGCCTCCACAGGAGCATTAGAACCTCTAGGAGTGAGGAGAACACAAAGCTCTATTGAGTAGGAGCAGAATAAAAGCGACATTGAAGCACCGCAAGATCAGCCTCTCCAGTATCTGGAGATGTTGTGCTGTCTCTCAAGCCAAGTGTGATGAATCAAGCGCACAGAAACCCTGCTCTATCTGAACACAGAGAGGCAAAGAACTTAATAATGGAGTGACCCCACCATGGTATAATGAAAATTTGCTTTTTTGCACAGTCATTTTTGAGCAGTCATTTTTCTTCTGAATACCCAACTGATGGCAATTCTTCTTTAGAAAGTGCCTGACTGGCACTGCCAACCCTCATGAAAGGAGCGTGTGTGCTTCCCTGACTGAGGGTCTTTGGCAGTTCAAGTCAATCCAACTGTTGGCTGCCACATCCCATCCCAGCGCTGCGCCTCCAGAGCTCAACACTTCATTTCAGCACGCTCATCCAACAGCCACCTATCCGCTCTGGAGGGATGGTTTCTCTGCCAGATCAGCACACAAACTTCCCAGCAAACTCTTTGCTGAACATCAGAGCATGGCAGAGACACGGCAACAGCTGAGATGACTTCAGAGTGCTGCAGACAAGGCTGTAAATTCACAGCAGTGCAGCATTTACTGCACTCATGGGAAGGCTCTGTCAAACTACCGGAAAACACTCACAAGCCTCTTAAAATTTGGAATTTAAGAAGAGCTGTGTCTACTAATTAATCAAGTTGTAAATGACGTAACAATGAGGTATTCTAAACTGTCAGTAATTATCAGGTGCTCTATAACATGAATTTTGAAATTGCATGTACCAGCTGAGGTGGGTGGCTGCAGGACGAAGAAATTTAATTTTACAAGTACCTGAAAGGATTCATCTTCAATAATTCCTGAGTGATCTGACAAATAACTTCAAACTCCTCTCTCTTCAGAGGATAGGGTACTGCTGGCCAGTTATTTGGCACATAGCCATAATACATTGGATTTTGTAACAGAGATGAAGATCAACTCTTTCAAACCCCACAGAGTGCTTGGAAATCATACATTTCCAAAACATCTAAATTAAATAATGCACCTCAAGGGAACAAAAATTTCCTTTAAATCAAATGTGAATTAAATAGTTTCTCCATGTCTCCAACAAAGCAGCTGACTGACATAGTAAGTGGTCAGACTTGATTTAGAAAGAAGAACACTTGTGCTTGAGAGCAAAATAGCAATTGAATTCCTGCTGCATTTGTTCATTCTTACCATTCAATATCATCAAGTCCCTTTACATAAGCACTACTGGCACAGGCATCAAAGGAGACAAAACCACTGCAAATAATGTAATCAGCACAACGAGCAATCTCTTGAAAAAAGTTAAAAATACATGGGGAATGAAGACAGCCCCGAGAGCGCAGCCCAGTGTGGTTCAGACACCTCTTGCTGCTGACAGACTGATTTAAAAGTAGATTTCAAGGCTCTCTCAGTTCAGACTCCACAGCCACGGCCCAGAGACAGCTTCTCAGCCTCCAAAAGGCAGGGCAGACCACAAGCAGCTGCTGATATTTAGAGGAATGAGCTGAAATTTCCCCCCAGTGACAAATGCAGTGCACAGCCCAGCCATTCCTAGTACGGAGCTAACAGTGCCAAGCCGAACAGCTGGACAGCCTCATCTGGACAGGGGCTTTCATGCACTTATCAGTTTTTGAAACTCAAATCTCATTGTTTTTAAGGATGACATCAGCACACTTCAAGATGATTTGAGGTGAGTGCCTCAGGTGTCAGCACAATCCAGGAGGTGAATGGCCTTAAATCCAGGCCCTAAACCAGTGGGGCTCCCTGGGCTCAGTCCTGTTTGATGTCTCTATCGGTGACCTGGCTGAGGGGATCAAGGGCACCCTCAGGAAATGCAAAGACAGCACCACATCGGGCAGAAGGGTGGCTCTGCTGGAGGGCAGGAAGCTCTGCAGAGGGATCTGGACCAGCTGCATCCATGGGCTGAGACTTAATTGTGCGGAATTCAACCAGGCCAGGTGCTGTGTCCTGCCCTGGGATCACAACCCCATGGATGCTCCAGGGTGGGGAGGAGTGGCTGGGAAATGTCCAGCAGGAAAGTCTTGGGGGTGCTGGTGACAGTGACTGGACACGAGCCCAGGGGTGTCCAAGAGGCCAATGGTCCCTGGGCTGCACCAGCACTTGGGGTGGCAGCAGGACCAGGACAGTGCCTGTCCCCTGTGCTGGGTACTGTTGGGGGACCTCCAGGGCTGTGTCCTGTTCTGGCCTCTCATGGCCAGAGAGACCTGGAGGGGCTGGAGCGTGTCCAGGGCAGGGAACAGAGCTGGGAAGGGGCTGGAGCCCCAGGAGAGGCTGAGGGAGCTGGAAAGCGGCTCAGCCTGGAGAAAAGGAGGCTCAGGGGGCCCTTGTGGCTCTGCACAACTCTGCCAGGAGGGGACAGCCGGGGGGGTCGGGCTCTGCTCCCAGGGAACAGGGACAGGAGGAGAGGGAATGGCCTCAGGCTGGGCCAGGGGAGGCTCAGGGTGGATATTAGAGAAAGTTTCTTCACTGAAAGCGTTGTCAAACCCTGGCAAAGCTGCCCGGAGCAGTGGTGGAGTCACCATTTCTGAAGGGATTTAAAAGCCATGTGAATGTGGCACTTGGTGACAGGGTTTAGTGGTGGCCTTGGCAGTGTTGGGTTAACAGCTGGACTAGAGGGTTGAAGAGGGCTTTTCCAACTTAAATGATTCCACAGTTCTGTGCCTTTGGAGGAGGCATAACTTAAGTGGTTCATTTTGAGAGGCAGATGCTATCTCAGGGCAAAGGGTCAGCTGGGAATACGTTGTTAGTAAGAAGGTGTAACTCTGGTATTAAAAAAAAAAAATACTGTACCATCTGTCACAGAGTGATTCCATCTCAAATTCTAGGTAACTTTGACTCTTCAGTATTTACTAATATTTAAATCAGGAAAAACTTGACATTTCTAAAGCTGTTCTTTCTACCATTAGTTACAATTTGTGGCAGAGAACTGCTTCCCTGACAAGACACAGGTTGTACCTTTTCCACATGAAATAGATTTTTTGGGTTTTTTTTTGTTTTAAACTTGAAATTTGTTCAGATCGTGACTAAGAAGTTAAGTTGTCCAGCAATTAAAACACTGCAGCAGCCTCAACTACACATGTTTGTGGTCAGTAATTCTAAAATTACACTGCTGAACATAACCCAGCAATGCTAATAATAAAACCGAGGTTGTGGGTCTGACTCCCGTTCCCTTAAAAGCTGGACTTGATGATCTTTGTGGGTCCCTTCCACCTCAGAATCTGTGATTCTACGTAACAGTACTCCAGCTTTGTACTTGTTCCACCTTATCTCTGCACAGACTCCCTGGCTTAGGCAGAAGGGTTACTTTACAGGAAACTCTTTATTCCAGGACTGGCCAATTGCTTTTTCACCAAGAGACAAAAGATGCAATAGAAAAAGAAAAAAAAAATAAAATTTCTAACACTTTAAACCTTCCTTTTCCAGGATTTTGAAGGCTGACAATAAATGTGTTAAAGCCTCTGAGCTATCCACCTGCATTGACTTCACAGAATCACCACCCAGGTTTTTCTCCTTGTTTACAGGTCAAGTTTGTAGGACAGCTTCTTCAAGCAGTCAGGCAGGCAAAGTCTCCAAAGTGATGCTGCTGCAACCATCCCATGCTGGTGCAGCCCAAAGAAGGCCCTGCAAGGTGTTTATTGTTGCATAACTGAATGCTGTCAGAGCTGGCCCTGCCACCCAGCATGGCCACAGCCCAGAATTGCTACATCCTTGCACAGGAGCCAAACACTCACTAATTGAATTGTCAAAGTCTGGGCACTCTGGTTTGAACCTGCAGCTGTAAAAATAGCATTGCAGAAAGAAGTTTTCCAGAGGTCTTACACTGAAAAACTTTTCAGTTTAACATTAAGCAGAATCCTCTTGTAACCAAAAACTCTTACACAAAAATAACAATGCCACATCTATGTGTACACAGATACTTTGGGAATTTCAACGCCATGGAAACCAAGCTTTTCAAAGGTGTTCCTGGCATTTTCATTTCCGATTAAATTTCAAAACTTCAGTTGCCTGTTTGATTTTTTTTTTCCTTTACATTTTACAATTTCTCTGGGAATGCAAATTCCAGCTTTTAAGCAGCTTAAAGACATCACCCATCTTAAAAGAAACAAAGAAGGAATGGACAGGCAGCCATTGACCATTTTTGTCCTAGGGATTTGCTAAAGAAAAGTGTATCTGATATTCTCACAAAATTCAAACAGAGCACAGCTAATTTCTTCCTCTTCTATGTTAAAAAAAACCTGTCCCAATTCCCTTCATGCTGGTTAAAGCTCAGGAAATTAATTTATCTGCAGAAACAACTGTTCTGGCAAAACTGATGGCAACTAATGGCAACTGAGGACTCTCAGAAGAGATGTGTTATTATGTAATCCTCATCCCTCTCCAGAAGGGCTTTCATTATTGACTAAGTCCATACATTTATTTATTCACCTGTACACTACACTCAATATTCAAGATGAATCTGAACATTTTAACATCCAGCCCTAACAGGTGCTATACAAGGGAGTACTATATACTACAGCTGTAACACTATAGATGTGTTAACTCTAACCCTACAAACCCCTCATTTTGCAGAGGCAGAGCTAACTGGGAATTACACAAAACAGCTCCACTTCTTTAATGCAGGAGGACTAGGGATCAAATCCACTGGGACTGTGCAGAGTTACTTAGAGTCATGCTGTCAACTGCTTTGTGATTTTCTATCACTTATATAGCTGCATGTGGCTGCAGCTCCACATAAGGTACCTTGAAAGAGGTTGTTGTGGGCAACAGAATCCCAGTGTATTAACTGAAAATAGTGAAAGTCTTTAAATAAAACAAGGCACACGCAGACAAACTGCAGACGTAGAGCAGTTCTCTCCTTCGGGGAGAACGAAGGACTAAACTGAGGGAATTGCTATTTCCAGAGCTCTGCAGCCTCACGCGAAGATGAGAACAGTTTTCATTCCAAGTCTGGTTATGTACACAAGGAGGTGAAGTTTCAGCTGGCTGGAACAAAACTGACAAGCAAAGTGTTGGCGTTTTGGACAATGAGGAATGGAGGTTACATGTTTGTTATTTCAACAGGCTGGCAAGTGATGGCAAGAGAAAGGGATCAGAGACAGTACCACAGAATCCCAGACTCATTTGGGCTGGGAGGGACCTTAAAGCTCATCCAGTCCCACCCCTGCCATGGGCAGGGACACCTCCCACTGTCTCAGACTGCTCCAAGCCCCAGTGTCCAACTAGGCCTTGGGCACTGCCAGGGATCCAGGGGCAGCCACAGCTTCTCTGGGCACCCTGTGCCAGAGCCTGCCCACCCTCCCAGGGAACAATTCCTTCCCAATATCCCATTCAACCCTGCCCTCTGGCAGTGGGAATCCATTCCCCCTTGCTCTGTCTCTCCATGCTCTTGTAAGTAATATAATAGTATAAAAAGATGTATTGTGCAACTTTCTGCTCTCTGTTACATTCAGGCACTCCGTATTTCCATGGGTAACCGCCTTTTGCTTGGGATTACATCTTAAGAGTTCCACATTTCTAGCTGTAACTGTGTGTTTAAAATTCTAATTAAGGAATACAGCTTTGCACTTGCCTCTCACCCTGTCCAGAGCTGTCTCCAAATACCTCTCCAGCTCCCTGGTGCCATTCCAGGTACAGCTGTCCTGCAAAAGCTCCACACTGGCAAGCTCCTTCCATGACCTGAGGAAATGTTCTTCCTCAACAGAGCTGCCCATGTGTTGCCAAGGTTTCACAGAGAAGGGAATTTTTTCACACAGCTGGGCAATCCCAGAGTTTGTGCATCAGGACAAACAGATCAGGCTCCATTTACTGCGCAGCAAGGGCAGCATGGAGACAACTTCTCTCTTGCCAGGGGGAAAGGTTTTCAATTAGACAGAAAGAAGAGGTGTTTGAAGGGAATCAATGTATCTATAGCGTAAGCCATACCCACAGCAGGAAAGTGCAGCAATATCTTTATTTCCAGCCTGGTGGATTATCCTCTCTACAGACCTGAGGGAAAGCAGGGCTGCTACAGGAACACCAGTGTGCGACGCGGGCACCATGCCCCTTGCTGATGCAGCTGTGGCAGCAGATGTAACTGCTGGCACAGGAACTATTCCTCCCTCAGACAAACAAGCTAAAGTGTTAGAATGTTGTTATCATCACAAACCACATTAGTTACACAAGTCTATCTGAGCAACCACGACAGCAATGACACCACTGGTGTGCAATGGAGAGCTCAGCTTCAGCTGAAACCTTCAGAGCAAACCCTCAGCTGAGATGCTCCTTAGCAACACAAATACCTTTCCTTAAAATAAAAGTGTTTCTAGTAGTGATATCTGGACAGGACCCAAATAATTATCCTTATCCAAAAATGTCTCTGTGCTTATTAAAGTGGAAATGAAGACAGGCTGGGAGAGCTAGGGGTGTTCAGCCTGGAGAAGAGAAGGCTCTATGGAGACCTCAGAGCCCCCTCCAGGGCCTAAAGGGGTACCAGGAGAGCTGCAGAGGGACTGGGGACAAGGGCTGGAGGGACAGGACACAGGGAATGGCCTCCCACTGCCAGAGGGCAGGGATGGATGGGAGATTGCTCCCTGGGAGGGTGGGCAGGCTCTGGCACAGTGTCCCCCTGATCTTTTTCAGCCTTCTGATGTTTGCACTTTTGTAGTGGAGTTTCTCACAGATTTTCATGTAAATAAACAAAGTGATGTTATTGTAACTGTCCTTCTTGTTTACCATTCCTCTCTTGAGGAGAGACAACTGATGAACTTCTAGTTTGACCAGTGTGGTTGGAGAGGTGATGACCTCATCCTCCAATCCATGGTCATTGTCAAGAATCTATATAAACCTAAGTAGAAAAATAAATCTTGCTCCCTTTTGTGCTGAGGACTTTGACTGTGTGTGTGTGGTGCATTTTGTGTCCTATAGTGACAGCACAGGGTGCCCAGAGCAGCTGTGGCTGCCCCTGGATCCCTGGCAGTGCCCAAGGCTGGGCTGGACACTGGGGCTGGGAACAGCCTGAGACAGTGGAAGATGTCCCTGCCCATGGCAGGGGGGTGGAATTGGATGAGCTTTAAGGGCCCTCCCAGCCCAAATGAGTCTGGGATTCTGTGAAATTGTTCTTCTCTCCCATCTCAGTTTTCTCATCACTCAGAACATGCTGCCTTCTGATCTGACTAAAGGCTTCCAACTTGGTGCCTATTATTAGCTGCTTAAACCAGTTTTTGGTGATTCAGACAACTGTTCATGGCAGTGTAACTGTAATTGTCAGTACACTGTGCTCCTCACAAAGACGACAAAACAGTATCAGTAATGAGCTCCACACAGATTTCAGGCACCTCCTTGATGACATGACATGACTAATAAGCCAATATTGCTAATGACTAAGATGATGAAAATCCAGACATGCATCAAGGCTTTTAGTTAAATATCAAGAATTAAAACGTTTATGCCACATCTATAAAAAAACTTTACCCAAAAAGCCATTAAAAAATGCTGCTGGAATTAAGACTTAAATATCTGGAAAATAAAAGGACTCTATTGCCTTTCAGCTACCTCTGAAGACATCATGTCAACACCACCTCAACCCAACTGTTCTCACACTTCCTGTCCTCTTTTACACATTTCCCTTTTCGCAAAAGCTTCTGTTTCTAAAGGAAGATGGAATAGAGTAAACACAGGACAGTTTCTAGTGGAATAAAAAGCACATTAATATTTTCCAAACCCCAAACTCATTCACCTCCAAATTCTACCCCCTCCACATGTGCCTTGGCCCAGGTGTGCACAGAGGAAGCCCTTCCCAGTCACACAGCAAGGTGACTACCCCTGTGGCTGAGGTGTGGCAGAAATGTCTCTCCTCCACAAGTAGCAGCAAACCATGAGGATTGCCAAAGAGAAAAATTGTCTCCGGACAGCTCAATCGCTGCCCAGATTTGTGAGGATTCAATCCCTTCATCTCTCCCATCAGTTTCACTGTCATGGCCCTGCTTGCCCATGTGCACTTACAAAGAAATCTGGACAGAAAGAGTACCCTCAAGTCTCTTATTCCTCTTCCAACATAATTTTTAAACTCTACCAGCATCCTACAGACTCTTTCATACATTATTTGGGGTAGCATTAGAAGATTGGCCTCAAAAAATAACCTTAGAAGAACAGAAGTTATCCTATTAAAAGGTCACTTGCCTTTAGTTATGTATGATGTATTAAATTTGTATATCCAGTTTTGTTGAAAAATGTAGGAACATTTTTCTGCTGAGGCTTTCCTGCTTTACTGATTATGAATGTAAGGAAAGCATGTTTTACGAGAAGAATTTAATTTATTTATGAATTAGTTGACTAATAAAATGAACTTACAAGGAAAGTGCATCAGCTGTTGAAGAGTGTCAGACTCTAGAGGGCACATTAGAGTTACACTGGTCATTTACTGGAGACATTAGTTTTAAATTGCTGCCAAGGCTATCTATAGACAAATTACAGAAAACGTGCTTGTGGTTTGGAAGAGACATTTTGCTCATTTTGGTCTCCATTTTAAATGGGAAATAATTCTGTCTCTTCTCCAGACCACAGTGACATTTCCCTTGTAATACAACATTACCTTAAAAATAAAAGTAATAAAAGACAGACCTGAGTTGGCAGATATTTTTCCCTCTGTAAATAAGAGTACTGGAAAAAATAGGTGCTGAGGTACCCTGGTAACAACCCTAGTCTGGAAACTGCTGGGTTTTGAGATTTAATAAAATTCAGAACAACACTCCAAGCGACTATCTGAGTTGGGTGCCAGGTGCTTGTCTTGCTCCCCAGGAACCTCATCCCTGCCTGGCAGCACTGAGGGATCCCCAGTAGTCCTGTGCTGGCAGGCAGGAGGGGAGAGCATTGCAAGAATGAGCAAAGCCACCTCCAAAGAGGTTTGGAAAACTCTGTGTAAACTCTGGAAATCAGGTGGCTGAGAGACACAAAGGAAAATCTTGTCAGAGCAAATTAACTTCTGGATCTGCTGGATTCTTCCATTCCATGCTTTGTTTGCAATAAATGGTACCTGGCCATGCCCAGGTATGTGACAATGAACAGGGAACAGCCAAGCCTCAGCTTTTCAAGACCTTCACTGTGCCTCCACTCCAAAAACCAGTTTTTATTTGAAATCCAAGCTCTTTTATCCACTTCATGTTTTTAAAAAGCCTTTCACATGTAAAAAACCTGCAGCTGTTAAGACTCTCCAAAGAACATACAAGCTGCAAGTCTGAGCAAATCAGGAGAATTGCAAGAAAAATGCAGTAAGTGTGCAAGGCTTCAGGCTTTGGGAGAGGGGTATTTTTAGATTTTAGTCTGAAGAATGACCCCAGGACATCGGGCTAGACAGGGAGGGCAACAGAAGGGGGAAATGTCAGAGCAAGAGGCTACAGAAAGCTTATGGAGCTGCAAGTGCCCAAATGTGATTCTTTCCAAGCAAATAAATTTGCTGTCTGCATCTGTTCATGGGTTTCACTGAAAATGAGAAAATCATCACTCTATATGCAAGATGCAACCCAGTGCATTAAAAAAAGGCACAGAGCAGTCTTTTTGGATAAATTAAAGCAATTAGAAAAAAAAAATCAATGCTTATGAAACACTATTGAGAGCTTTTGCCTTCTTGGTCTTACCAATATTTTTCTTGGTAAGAAGAAGACTTAAAAATAAAATTTAAGTTGAGAAAAACATGGGTGACATGACACAGGGGTACTGGGTTCTAGAGGAAGAAGAGATCATTTGTTGTTTTTAAGGAATTACAAACAAAATATATTCTCCAAACTATTCTTCAGCAAGCAAACCGGAGGATTTTAACCTGGACTCTGTCCTTATTTACCTTTTACTTCCTAACTTCTTAAGGTCTGAAAAACTTTTCCATTAGAACTACAGAGTTATACTGTGTCACCGTGTAACCAGTGACAAATTGACAAGCTAATTTTTACTTTTGGAAAGCCTTCAACAGCATAGCAAAGGTTTCTGCTTAACATGTCTGGCTTTTTCCCTCTGCAGGAGCAGCCCAAGTGTCCCCGGGGAGCGGCACAACGGCAGCTCAGCACA
Source organism: Hylia prasina (assembly GCA_013397195.1). Classification (NCBI taxonomy): domain Eukaryota; kingdom Metazoa; phylum Chordata; class Aves; order Passeriformes; family Sylviidae; genus Hylia; species Hylia prasina. Next base: position 853,967 of record VYXD01008190.1, on the reverse strand, counting down.
AACACTCCTCAAAGCCTGGGAGGGACAAAGAGCCAGCGTGGTGCTCAGTGACATCACTGGGGATGGGCACCACGCTGCAGGACAGCCCCATCCCTCCTGGGGAGGAACAGTCAGTCCAAGGATGCCAGTGCCAAGCTGTCCTTCCTCAAGAGCAAAGGCATGTTTTAGAGCCAAGGCTACCTCACCCAGTGGGAAAAAACACTGGAATGGAGTTAGCAGTTCACAGTCTGCAAAGTGGGAAGACTTCCATAGTTGACAAGTGATTTTAACTTTTGTTAGGCTCGTTCCCCAAATGCTGTCCTTTCTGTTATTCTTGTGTGTTACATTGAAATTGGCTTCTCAATTCCTGAATTAAACTCCTTTTACCAAATCCAGACAGAGTTAATGGTCTGTTAGCACAGGGCAATTTTGAAAGCTAGCTTTGAAACGTATTATTCAACTGAGACAAGGCTCATTCTACTCTTTTACTGTTACTCAGTTTTCAAAAGGCAGGATAAAAGGGGCAGGATTTTACTACGTGGGAAACAAATTAGATGGGAGCCCTTTGGGATGCTCTTGCTATGGGTTCTCTAGAAGACACAGACCCAGCAGGCAAATCAGCTTTTTGTGGTTATTGCACCTTTTGGTCAAATTTGGCTGCCTGGATGTTAGGAACCACAAAAGCAGACCACACTGTGCTGCCAAGAAGGGAACATTTCAAAATGAAATTACCCAAATCATGTGCTTGCATCTCTTTATGGGTACTTGGAGGGCCCATAAACAGCTCTGCACTGCAGGAGAAAGAACTCCCTGTGCTAAGCCAGGGCAGAACCAGCACTGCCACTCCTGTCTGGCCAACACTTGCCACAGTTTAGTATGAAAAACGAAATAAGGCAAATCTGTCTCATTATCTATCTCTCAGGGGCTGGTTCACTGACCCCTCCAGCTCACAGGCACGGTGGCATTAGCCCTAGTTGCAGACCCTCCCAGCAATCCTGTGGAGACGTGCTGAGCTCCCCAAGGCAGGGCAGGATCTCCTGTACATTTCCTGCCTTCACTCAGCACCAAAGGGAAGGAAGGGAAGGAAGGACGTGCTCCCCTCTAAATCCAAACCACAGGAGCCTATCAGGGCATGATATAGCACAGCTCCACTTGGTGCTGCAGCTGTTTGGGCTGATATCCTGAGTCACCCAGCAGTACTTGTGAGGGCAGTTCTGATAAACTCCCTGCACACTCATCTCCCCTGAAAGCAGGTGGAAGCAATCACCGCCCATCTCACCAGGCAAAACATCATCAGGCCTGCTCTTACACAACCTTTTGTTGGTTCTCCTGAGTTTCCTGGGCAAGAGCAGAATGATGAGGGAACTGGCAAACATCCTTCTCCATTCTAGCAGAGGCACAAGACATTTCAAGTGCAACCCACCGCGACCCATCTTCCTGCACAGTGAATCTGACATCTCATACAACTCCGGTGGCTCTCCTGCCCCTCAGGACAAGGGCTCTGCAGGAGCACTATTCCCTTCTGTCCAAGCTAAGTGTAGGTATTAATCCATCTCCATTCAGAGAAGAGGTCTATAAACCATCTACATCATGGTACTCTACAACTACAGTTACATTTCAGACAGCAAAAGCAATAACCAAGCCTTCAAAAAGCTGTTGCAGCAGCATATCATTTTAGCAGAACCTTTTGATGTCAGTCAAAAATATTACTGAATGTCTGCTTTCAGGGGAATAGTCCTTGGAAGGCAAGAGATTCTGGCTGTACAGAGGCTCTGGAAAACTCTGCAGCCTGGCATTTGCACACCAGGTAGGGCCAGTGCCAGTGAGGATGGAACTGTGGCTGCTCCAGCGAGACACGGCTCCTGAGGGGGCAGGGAAAAAGGACTCACCTGGGAAGGGCTGGGGAGAAGTTCAGGGACAGAGCAGCGCTGTTATTCCTTTCTAATTATGCCAATAAATTCCACACATTCACTGAGGAGGTAGCAGAACTCTGGCAGAACAGGCACTGCTATTGTTACACGATTCAACTTCTCCTGTAAACAAGCCCTAAAAATAATTTTCTAGATAAATCAGGCTTGTAACATGAAGAAGGGAGGCTTTAGACCAAATCCACTTCAAAGTGCTCCCAAGGCTGTATCCTGCTGCCAAGGCAGGGCACAGCAGCCTTGCGTTCCTTCCACATGCTGCTTTGCAGAACAACGTCAGTTACTTAAAATTTAGATTAGAATAACTTTGCAGCTCTAGAAGGACAGCACTGACGCCGAAACATGACAAGCCAAAAGAGAAAAATGGATGCCTTCAAGGAATTAAAATTTTTCACTGCTTAGACATCAGCTCTGAAGAGCTGGGCAAACTTCATCCACCCTGCACTATAGGGCAGTTGCAAAGTGCACTCACAACCCCATGAAAAATACATTGTGCAAGTCAGAAGCTACTTTTACTGATGTCTGATCATTCTTGAGCAATTTAAATCTGGCCAGCTGTGTGAGCATTCCCCACAAGCCTTGGAGACACGTGAACTCCATTATCAAATACAGAGACACCAAGAGAGCAAAATCACACGAAGCAGCCTGGGACTGCTTCCCTGTTCCCGGGGAACTGCTGAGGTTAAGCACAACCAGCCAGAGCCTCAAAGCATGGAAGAGCACAGGAGTTTTTGAAGCTTATTCCTAGTGGCATGTTTCCTCAACAATACCTATAGCTGTTTGTTCCTTGCCATTCAGCATCAGCTGGCACAGAACTCTCACGCAAAGGCAGTGGCAAGGGGCCGAGAACCCTGAGGTGGATCCATGGACAGGGGCAGGCTCTGCTCTGCTCTCTGCAGATACATCACCCATGGAAATCTGCTTCCCTCAGCAGGGCACAAGTCCTTGACAGGAGGGGCAGCCAGGTGAGGATCAGTCTCTTCTCCCAGGTAATGAGCGAGAGGACAAGAGGGAACGGCCTCAGGCTGGGCCAGGGGAGGCTCAGGTTGGACATCAGCAGGAATTTCTCCATGGAAAGTGTGCTCAGGGGCTGCCCGGGGAGGTTTGGAGTGCCCATCCCTGGAGATGTCCAAGGAACACCTGTCCAAGGAACAAGGAGGTGGCACTCAGTGCCCTGGGCTGGGGACAAGGTGGGACTCAATGGGCTGGGAGGGATTTTCCAACCTCAGTGATCCTGGGATTCCAGTTAAGACAGGTTGGTCAGTGAAGCTGGTTTCCCCACCCCCATCAGAGCTCTGCTCCGCAGCTGTTGGGGTATTCCTTACAGAGGGGTGGCAGGGGTCAGTTGTGTTGTCACTCCAGGTGTTCTGTTTGCTCTTTACACACACACATGAGCAGCTCTTCATTCTGAAAGCCTTCACATAAAAGGCCTGTTTATATTCAGTGGGACTTTACTGGAAAGAAAAGCCCTCCAGGCTTCAAAGCAATGGGTCAAACTGTCCAGCAGGACAATCGTGCCCTGGTGTCCCTTACTCCAAATGACCACCTCCAAGTAACAAAACCTTTATCATATACTCACATTGTAATATCCACAACTACATGGGTTATTTAATAGGTCCTTTTGATAAGCTTATATTTTCAATTATTTAAATATTAAATTGTGTTTAAATTCATTCAAATAAAATTTTAAAAGGAAATTTATTATGGAATTTGCTTTGTGCTTCGACAGAATTGAAAAACCTGATTTTCCTACTCTTGCCTTAATTTAACTAGCAACAATTAAATTTTAATTTGCACCATCTTACCTCAATCAATTTGTTGGCATGTTCACGGAAAACCTGGGCATATTCTTTAACTTCTTTTTCATTTCCATTCTTGGCAGCTTCAATCAATACTAAAAGAGGAACATTTGTTTCCAGAAAAGAGTCTGAAACATGGTCCATAACAGCTTTGCGGAGCTAAAATAAAAATAAAAGAATGAGTTATTCTTCAGTAGTGTTCCACTGCTGTTCCCCTGCTACTGTATTAATATGTAAAGCTTAAACTACTTTTGTCATTGATCCTTTTCCCATTGTGTGACCAAGGCTTTCCCTTCACTAAGTCTTGTCTACACACTTTTTGCTTCAATTTAAATTAAATCTCCTTAAAAAAATGGATTAGTTATAGAAGTGCAAGTCACCAGTTTGGCCACAAATATTGATTTAGCAGCTCATATTGGTTTTGTCTGAGTAAATTTGCTGCTTTCCCTCAGCTGATTAAACAACACACTGATTTAACTTTTTTATTTTTCTGCTAGAATAAAAACATTTTTCAACAAATCTGATCCATATTCTCGCTTACTCGAAAATGGGAATATATTGCTTTAAAACCAAACAGACAAAAGGCTGATGCTACCTAAATATAGTTTTCAAATAAAACAGGTTGAGATGAACACCACCAGGATTACAAAATATCACTGATTATCTTCAAAGTCCATCAGGTGAAAGTTGTTTTTTGGGGGGGTTTTGGTTGGGTTTTTTAATCTCTCTTGCCATGAGGATGATTAAGACTCCAACATCTGTATCACACAGTTAACAGGGAATTAACAGGGAATTACATTCCCACCCCATGCTTCCCACTGGAAGCTTCTGGCTTTTAATTCACTGAAGACAGGCCATCAAACCCACTGCCTGCTAGAAACAAATCCCCAGCATGCAGCACTGCACTCACTGGTCTCAGCTGGCAGCACCTCTGACCATTCCTTACCTGTCTGCGCAGGTCTCTGGTCTTCTTGGTCATTTTATCAATGGCAGAGTTCAGGGCATCGCTTCTTTCCTTGCGGCCAGCCTGAAAAACAGCAGACAAAGAGGTAAACAGGTATTCAGGGTCTCAAAGTTAAACCAGTTGTTATTAATTTCAAGTATATGGTAAGCTTCTTCTTCTATAGTTGAGGTTTGTGAAGTGATTCTGCACACTGGCAGTGGAGTCTCCACGTCCCTGATAAGGCAGTCACTGCTCCCTCCACACCCTACCGCAGGGATCACACAGCACTGCTCCTGAGCAGGCAGTCAAAAGCCCAGAATCAAAAGTCAAATCCCGATAAACCATTTGTTGGGTAAGAAATTCAGCATTTCAAGTGAGTCTCCGGGTCCACCCTCGGGGAGCTGCCAAGGTTTGATCCAGCATGTTTCGCCTGAGCCCGGTTGTTAGAGAGACCAAAGGGCCAGGCAGCAGGGGCAGCTTCCCTTTTCCATCAGACACTGGGTCACAAATATCCTCATTCGTATCAGATTAAGAGTCAGATAAGACAGTGGTGGTGGTGGTCTGGTTTTGCTGGAATTTTTTTCCTCTTTAATACAGCTTTTATTAGGGTTTCAAAACACACTTTATTCAACCACAATCCAATTTCTGTAGTCCTAAGCCACAATCAATATAATTATCCAGTTGAGAAGGAAAACCATTTAGCAGTGCTGCAGTGAGGGTATGCCAGGTATCAATTCTCAGAGTGACAGGCTGGAGTGAAATATCTGGATGAACAGCCTTGAATCAAAAACATCAAGTCCACTCTACAGCAGAAATAAAAAATGGGGGGGAGGGAGTTAGGATGTTGTAATGTCATTATAGTGTAATGAATTATTGAAGATTTGTCACCACCATGATCAAGTTATTTGATTCTCATCACAAAAGGTAACTGAAAAGTGACTGGAGCTAAACCCAGGAGCTCGTTGTGACACTGCCAAGCCTTCAGCAGCCCCGGCACTGGCCCCTTCTTTGCTCTACGTTCAAAAATCAAAGCTGAAGGCTCTAAATAAAGTGAAGACTAATGCACTGATTTACCCAACACTTTGCTGTTGCCCTGCTCAGGGGATATGTCAGACAAGACTCTCTGAGCAATGGCTCTGTCCCTGGCACGCCGGTGGCAGCGGGCAGGGCTGGTGGGCAGAAGCTGCCGCCAGGCACTGCCCCAGCCACAAGCTGCTCCGAGACACCAACCTGCAGTGGCAGCTGCTTTTCTCCTGCTGTTCTTTCACCCTTGTTTACCCATGGCAACGTGACCATTTTACTGAACCCACAGCAGCCTCCCCACACACTGGGGTTTTTTCCTAGGAATACGTTTGGATCTAAGATATATGCTCATCTATTATGCAGAAAGTCAAACATTCAGCTGTTCCAAGAAGTGCCATTTTACTTCTCCCCGGGTGCTCCCACATTACCATTTTAACAAGAAGCAGGAGCAGGGATTTGAGGCGAGGCCACCCATCAGTTCCACTTTGCTGTCCTTGGCTTCACAGCCCACAACAGCCTCGGTGCACAGCACCAGATGCCTTTTGGATGAGAGGAAAACCAAGAGATGGCTTCCACTAATGGACCACTATGCAAAACACCCCAAAAAGCACATTACAGCCCGAGCAGCACTGATTTCTCACTGCTGATCCGTTCCTATGACACTACACCAGGACCTAGCACAGAAAGAGCTGTAGAATCCAGCCACTCCAGATTTTAGGAAGGCAGCTCCAGTTTATTTCCACCTTGTTGGCATGCAGAAATTTTAGTACAGAAGCTTGTTAAAAGCATGACCAGAATTTACTTTAGAAGCCTGAAAGATAAACCACCCTCCTAATTTAGCTCTGGTGATTTAGCACATGGTGTCACTAATTGGGATCCTTCATTAGGGATGAGCAGGGACAGAGCAGGACAGACTCAGGACACCTCAGTGGTTACAGACACCCTGCTGCCACTGTCATCTTAAACCATCACAGCCAATTCCAACCAAGGTGCTGAAGACAAAAATGTTGAGTTCTGCTCAGCTGAAGTTTCCTGACCTTTTTTTTCCTCTGCATAATAAACACTGTTTCCCTGCCCCATAAACACTGTGGGGCCAACCAAGCCTCATTAGGACCTGGGGGAACACATGAAGACCTGCACAGCCTGTGGCAGCACAAACCCTCCTGAGCACAGAAACATGCTGAGGATCACCCCTTACCCACAGCACTGTCACTTTGTCCAGGCTCCCACACACCTCGGGAATTTTACCCATTGGTTCCATCCTACACTTCACTCGGCTGGGCTCCCTCTCTCAAGTAATAAATCATGTTTTAAAGGCTCCAAGAGCCAGTTTAGCTCTTCGGGGTAATTTGTTCCACTAACCAATTAGCCTGACCATTAAGAACTGGTACCTATATCTAGTGTGAACCTTCACTGAGGAGCCAGCTAATGACCCAGCAGCACAAGGCAGCCCAGCCAGCAGCTCCTGCTATCCACGGGATGAGGAGGACTCACAAGAGTGAAGCCCAAATATTCAGATTTCTAATAGGATTTTTAGATATTCAGCACAAAACTCTGCTGAGGGAATCACAAACCCTGCAGCCAGGGACCAGCTAATAGATTCAGTAGATTTAATAGTGTAATGATGACCATGTCAATCACTCTGCAGTACGATATCCCAACTCTGACCAGTATCACGGATAATAAATTTAGCCACGGTGCAAATTTACTTTAAATTAAATCAGATCTTTATCAAAGAGGATAGAATTAATGTTAAAAATCACTCATTTCCCCCTCCCCCTTCATCTCTGCTCTTCCCCCACCATTGCTGCCCCGCTTGCAGAGCACCACAAACATGGCCTGTCACATCCCTGCGGTCCCAGCTCACACCACCATCCCCAGTGGGGCTTTAATGCTCAAAGGAAAGAAAGGGGATTTGAACACAGGGAGGGGAGCAGAATTACCATTTCTGTCACAAAGCCTTTCTGCTGTAGGTGTGCCATCTGAATTCAGACAAGCAGAAGACTGAATCTAAGGATTTGATTATGAATCTAAAATGAATCTAAGACCCAAGCTTTTCCTATAGCTATGGAGATTAAAATCTAATCCCAACTGATTTATAGAGGTACAGGAGCACGATGGTGGTGGTGCATTCCACCAGGATCAGCAGAGCATGTGCTGCAACCAGCTACTCAAAGACATGTTTTTGTAGCTGAACATCACAAACATCTCCTGTTAAATCTTAAAGGTTCATCATCAGTTTGAGTTTAGCTGAGCCCATAGAGGTGTTGAGGGAGACAGCGCCTCCTGCTCAGCACCACCTTACACTAACACTGCAGAGCCCAGCATGCGCCCTCCCCAAATCAGCACCCTGATGTGAGCCAGATGTGCCACTGCTGAGAGCCATGACTATCCCACCTCCCACCCACCATACAATCACCAAAAGGATGGTTGGCAGAGAGGTTTCTGCTTCAGGTGTCTGTGAATTGACTTCTGGGATGTCAGTACAACAGGCAGCATGCTGGTTAATGATGGGGGCTGAATAAGAGACAAGTGAGTGCTTGGCACACCTTCCTGTGGGCAGGCAGTGAGTGCTGTGTCACTGTGCCACCTCTGAGCTCTGCTTCCAGGGGACACAAGACATCAGTGCTCAGGTGCATTTTGTCCCATGCTTGGTTTTGCCTTGCCACCCAGCCTAATTCCGTGTCTACAGAGGATAACCATGCACAGCTCTCCATCACTGTGACAGCAGGGCTGCCAACAAATTCCAGATAGAACAGGGCTGATTCAAGACCAGGCAGTGTGAGCACTGACGTGTGACCCACATGAATTTCAGCAGTGTTTTCACATCCAAGGTCTGCCAGTGGAGGAAGCAGGACTGTGCCCTGGTTTGCTGTAGGAAAGAGTCTCCCACGGTCAGCCCATAGCTTAGCAGAGCAAATGGGCTGCATGGCATCATCCAGAGTTCAGTGAGAACATGAGTGACAATAAAGCTGCCCACTCTGTCCCCCTGCCCATCTGGCCATGCCGCAGCACTGCCACCCTGGCATCCTTCCCCAAGTCCAGGCTGCACCATGGAGAGGGGAAGGGTGGCTCCTTCACTCACACTGGTACAAGCAAGAATTACAATGTGCAATCAGTGCCAGGTGCAGAGTGCTGCCAGACAGGGAAGTGACAGCCACCATGCTATGCCACCACATGTGCCCTTTGCTCCCATGAAGACAAGGACACCCAGCCTTCAGAGCCCATCCCTCCCACTGCCCTCCCCCAAAGGATTCTGCAGCTGAACCCTTGGCACAATGCTGCTGCTGGGTCATCTCTGACGTGTCTTTGTCCCATGTGCCCCCTCCTAGGGCTCAGTGCTTCCACGGCAGCAAATCCGAGTGACAGAGCGCACACGGTGACACTCCAGCCGCACGTCCCTGCTCAACTCCTGCCTCACAGCCCTGTGACACAGCACAAACACAGCCTTCTGGCCAAAAGGCAGCAAATCCTCCCGTGGTCCCTGAGGTGTTGAACACCCAGCAAAAATTCCCACTGCCCTTCCTGCAGGCAGAAGGTTGTGCTGGCTGCTGTGCAGTGCCACACATTTGGCCGCATGTCCTGGCTGCTGCAGTCTCACCTGCAGATCCAGGGCTTGCACCCTCCAGGCCCCCAGCACAGCAAAGTCACGCAGCCCCCACATCTCCCTCCAGTAAAATTAGCTTGTATGTTGTTCTTAATACACTAGGAAGGCTTCCACAAGATGTCAGCCTAACTAAATGACAACGCTCACCTCAGGGTGCAATTCTACTTTCCCAGCACATGGGTTTAGCAGGAAAACCAGTTGTGGTGATGCTCCCGGAGTGGGGTAGGTGAGAATCCCTCAAAAGAATTATCTCGTCCTAGCAAGCTTATTCCTGCCAATTTGCCTGTCCACCCTGCATGTGAGGGTTTCAGTCTGCCATAAAGCTCCCGCTGTGGCAGAAGTACCCAGGTAACATCAGACATGGTTTTTCATGCCAGGCAACGAGTTTTCAGACTCAGAAATGCATTTGCATGAGTTTTCTGGGGGTTTATTCTCAGACTGTTGCACCTTGACACCCCAGGCAGCTCCCAAGGAACAATGTGAATGTTAGTGCAGTGTTCCAGACTTCAGAGACTGAGATGCACACTTGTGGTAATAACTGTTATTTCACAGCAAGTGCACATAAAAACATGTTTTGCTAAGAAAAGCACCCATAAAGTTCGCGTTAACAGTTTCCTAAACAGGAAGCTCACTGGCAAAGTGCTAAATAGCCCTTGTTTGGTTAAGGGCCAAAGAATGGAGAGCTACAGAAAAGGAGCAACTCACCATGTTTGAACATTAACTCTTAACTCTGTGCCAAATCACACAATCTTAACGTGGGAGGAATCTACCAGCAGATACTGATGCAAAAAAGCAAAATGTTTCCAATGATACCTAATTTCAGTCTCCTCCTAAGAGGGAAAGAGACAGCACTGGGGAGGGCTAGCAGTTGACCTCAAATTATACCCTTTGGAATGCTGTTATTAAATGTTATGGTAACATATTGAAATGTTATTAGAACTCAAAGCAACACCTCGGATGAGGGTGTTGCACAGAGCTGCTCCAAAAACCCCCCGCAGGTGCTGCAGAGCTGCGGCTCCATTGGACACAGCTGGAGCTGAGCCTGAGCTCTTCGTACACTGAACATTAACAAGAAGAATCTCTTTAAATAGGTTTATGTAATTTCTTTGCATGTATTTCTTTCACACTGGAGCAAATGTGAAAACATTTACTATGGCAGAGCAATTTAAAAAATTTATCTAACATTTCCTAATTTGCTTAATCATTAAAGACAGTTACTCTCCTGATGGGTTCAGGGTGGGGTTTATTTGTTTTGCTTTAGCTTTTTTGAGGTTTTTCAGATTTTATTCTTGTTTGTTCACCTTCTCCATCCCTTTACCTTCCACTCAGTGCTCCCCTTGAGTCTGCCCATCCCAGAAAGGAAACCCCAGAAAGGAAACACCAGAGGCAGTGTCACCATTCCACCACAGGATAGCCAAGGGAGAAGCAGGCAGAGAACAGCAGGTCTTGGTTTAAAGCAAGAACCTCCAAGGAACCAAAGCAAGGAACCAACACCTAATAACAAAGGTAAATGGCCATTTTATTTTAAACCTTATTTTGACACAATTCATCTTGCTCCATCATCATGGGAAATTTGTTATTCTTGGCTCATTCCAGATCTTGGAGGTCAGAGGTGATACCTTGCTGCTACACAGCAAACATTTTCAAGTGCCTCCTCTACATTATTGCTTTATCCCTCAAGGTGAAAATTAAAAAAAGCTTATCCAAGATGCCTGGAGCAGGAAACCAGGATCCCCCTGCTGCACTCACATTAAGCTGCGACCAGAGCACTGGCTCCAAAGGCTGCACATGCATCCTAAAAACATACAGAAATGTCAGTCGAACCTGGTCATTTACCTTTCAGTACCAGCTGTCTCAGACGACAGGGTGCTCTGAATAACGGGGCAATGAACTTTAAAGCAAGCAAACAGCCCTAAGAGCCCACTGTCCTCCTCCGGGCTATGTGTGCATGCTCCGGCCAGAGCCTGGCGGGGCTGGAGAGCACACACAGCTCTGCAGGGACAAAGCTCTGCAGCCCTAAACCCACAGGATAACTTACACACCCACCCTGCAGCCAGGGGCTCCCAGAGGTGGTGTCCCCCCTCTCTGTGGGGACACACAGCAGCAGAACATTGTGGGTGACCACAAGGAAGCCCTCGCACTGTTCCGAGCCCCAGCTGGAAATGCCAGTCTTACCATTTCCTCCCTGCACTCCAGTGCCCAGGAAGAAGCAAGTACAAAAGCCACCGTTTGAAAGGAGAAAATAGATTTTCTAGTTTCATAACCACACACTGTCAAGCTGGATTCCAATTAAATTTTCCCTGTGCCCTAACGCAAGCTTTGCTTTTTCCAGAAATTTCTCCTGGCTTGAAGCACTCCTGTGCCCTGTTCCCAGGCTCTACTTCCTGACACTTCAGCTCCAGCTCCACCACTGCTCTCTGCACTTCTGCAGGGACCACAGTCGCACACAGCTGTCACACGGAGCTCTGAGCTGCCCAATCCCCCTCGCCTCCAAGAAAGCTGGTGCTGACCAGCATCCTCTATTCAAAGTCTGTGCATTTTGCATCTAAAAGTTCCTTTCATGCAGGGAGATTTAGCAGAAAAGTGGGAGCAAGCAGCACTCAGGCACTTGCACCCGTGCCTCTGCGCCGCTTTTAACCCCAGCTGAGCAGAGCCGGCGCAGATGTGGGGGGAGCAGGGTGCTGCAAGTCCCTCCTGCTCCTGTCGCGGGGATGAAGGACTCCTGCCGCTGAATTTTTCCCCCGCCATCAGTGTCTTTAAGACCATCACAGCATGCAGCACAATGCTTTAAAACAGCAAAGCTTCTGGAAAACCCAAACAAAAGGAACGTCACCAGGTGACGTCAGCCTATATAGAGCCCTGTGTGGTCGCAGCGCATAAGCAAATCCATTCTTGTACCGCTTCCCTGAAAAGCTTTTCAGTAAATGCACTCATGCTACTACAGGAGCTTCTCTCAGCAATAAGCCACCCATCTGCCATCAACAAGTTAGGACTAAAGGAAGCCACAGCTGCGGAAAAGGAAAACGCGAGCTTCAATTAACCAGTTGAGCAGCCACGGAGGACGAAAACTTGTATTAAGATTTAAAAATTGCAGACCTGTCAGAGGAGATCAAGGCAGCAATTTCAAAAGGAATATTCCAAGAGAGCATCGTGGATTTTGCACTAATATCAAAGGACACTAAACCCAGTCAATTATTCAAGGTTGTCTTACATTAGAGCCTTTCACAGACTTACGGCGTTGAGTCTCAAACTACGACTGAATGCACCCTCCAATGTACTCAAAAGAATGGGTAAGTTCCTGCGTTTCTCTGTTCTTTGTATAATGAATGACAGCTGTGCTTTAAAGGAGCAGTTAAGATGCTAAAGCTGATTGCTCTGCACTGAACTTTAAGAAAAAAAAAAATGTTTTCTGATAGTGCCACTGTAACCCTCTGTAATCGAGATAAAGCCTCCTCCTAAGTGTAATGTCCAAGTATTCGGTTTGTCATAGTAAGTTGTTTCTTGCATTTAGAATTAGCTTGTTGGAAATGCATGGCAATGTTATCTGCAGTGAAATCTTCCACCGTGATGTTCCAAGTGTACTGATAAGGCTATCCTATCTTGTTGTTTTCCTAAATTATATTCTGCAGGCTTACATTTCAAGTGGCCATTAGGGGCTCGTATGCTGGCAGCACTATATGCAATGAGTATGGTTTTAAAAATGCTGCCTGCCTTGGGCATGGCTTGTCCACCAAAATGTCGCTGTGAGAAGCTGCTCTTTTACTGTGACTCTCAGGGGTTTCACTCAGTGCCAAACACCACTGAAAAGGGCTCGCTAGGTTTGTCACTGAGGCACAATTATATTTCTGAACTTGAAAGGGATCAATTTGCAAGCTTCAGTCAACTTACTTGGCTTCACTTAGATCATAATCAAATTGCAACAGTCAGAGAAGATTCTTTTCAAGGACTATATAAACTTAAGGAATTAGTCTTAAGTTCCAACAAAATCTTTCATTTGCCAAACACAACTTTTAGCCAGCTGCTTAACCTGCAGAATTTGGACCTCTCTTTTAATCAGTTATCCTCTCTGCACCCCGAGCTCTTCTACGGCCTTCGCAAGCTACAGACCTTGCACTTGCGATCCAACTCCCTGCGGACCATCCCGGTCCGCCTGTTCTGGGACTGTCGTAGCCTGGAATTCCTGGATTTGAGCACAAACCGCTTGCGGAGTTTGGCTCGCAACGGATTTGCGGGATTAATCAAGCTGAGGGAGCTTCACCTAGAGCACAACCAGCTGACAAAGATTAATTTTGCTCACTTCCTCCGGTTGAGCAGCCTGCACACACTCTTCTTGCAGTGGAACAAAATTAGCAACTTGACATGTGGGATGGAGTGGACCTGGGGCACCTTAGCAAAGCTTGATTTGACTGGAAACGAAATCAAAGCCATCGACCTCACCGTCTTTGAAACTATGCCTAACCTTAAAACCCTCCTCATGGATAACAACAAGCTCACCACTCTGGATTCCAAGATCCTGAGCTCGCTGACATCCCTCACCACCGTGGGCCTCTCCGGCAATCTGTGGGAATGCAGCCCAAAGATCTGTGCCTTGGCCACATGGTTGAGTGGCTTCCAAGGTCGGTGGGAGCACTCCATCCTCTGCCACAGCCCTGACCACACCCAGGGAGAGGATATTCTGGATGCAGTGTATGGTTTTCAGCTTTGCTGGAATTTATCAACTGTGGTTACCCCTGTGGCTACGACGTCGTACACAGCTCCAACTACCGAGTACACGAAAAGAATAAGCTCTTCTCATTTCCATGTGGGAGACAAAGAGATTCCAACTACGGCAGGCATGGTCGTTACCACTGAAGAACAGTTCCCTGAGCCAAACAATGCCATCTTCACTCAGAGGGTAATTACAGGAACAATGGCTTTATTGTTTTCTTTCTTTTTTATCATTTTTATAGTGTTCATCTCCAGGAAGTGCTGCCCTCCCACACTAAGAAGAATTAGGCAGTGCTCAATGATTCAAAACCACAGGCAGCTCCGATCCCAAACGCGGCTGCATATGGCCAATATGTCAGACCAAGGACCCTATAACGAGTACGAACCCACCCACGAAGGACCCTTCATCATCATCAATGGCTATGGACAGTGCAAGTGCCAGCAGTTGCCCTATAAAGAATGTGAAGTATAATACCTACAAGCCCATCACAAAGTAAATCAGATAAGTAACCTACTTCAAAATTGTAGGGACCTACATCAGATTCTAATTTTTACAAATGTTGACATAAAGCCTAATTTTCCAAGCTACTTAATGGAAACATTGTTTATGGAGTGGTGCAGTATTTTTAAGTTTTTTTAAAAAATAAATCCATAATATTTTCAGTGTTAAAGAAGCAATGATTACATTAAACTTGCACTCCTAATGTTTAAAAGCCTAAAGAGATGGTCACCTCAAACTCTGTAAAATGTTTCATGTTATGTAATTATATGACTGTGTGTAAACATTTATACCCGAGTCTCCATATTCTGCTTTTTCTACTGCAAACAGTCCGAGGGGAAGGATACTGGATATCTGTGCAGGGATCTGTTTGTTCCACTGCAGCTGGAGGATCCCAAACACTGCAGCTGGCTCCGGGCACTTTAAGGGCAGCTGGGGAGGAAGATTTTCCTCCTCTGAGCATTTCACTCCAGTACGGGAAAGGAGAGAAAACAAAAGGGAAAAATGAAAAATAGCAACAAGGGTTCAGGTGGGTATTTCAGTGCATTGGGGAATAATACAGTTTTGCTCTGTGCATGCTCATGGCTTAGCTTGCTGAAAGGGACAGCAGGCACAGGAAGGAGCAGTTCACATGGGCATACACACATGGGCACACAGCCCTGGGCAGGATGGGCACACAGTCCCAGGCAGGCTGGGCACGCACAGAGAGCCCCAGGCAGGACGGGCAGACAGCCCCAGGCAGGATGGGCACAGACATGGGCACACAGCCCCGGGCAGGATGGGCACACAGCCTCAGGCAGGATGGGCACACACCCCCACCCCCAAGGGCAGGACAGCCCTCCGTGTGTCCCCAAACTGGCAGTTCAGCTTCTTTAGGGAGGCTCAGCATGCCAGGATCGATTGGAAATATTAAGTACATTCAGTCCTCGGCTCCCTGGTTTCACTTGATGATGCTTTACATGAATTCAGGCTAATTACTTAATGACGATGAACAAACAGCATTTCAACACCTTTTCATGTGTAAATACCCTTAATGCAAGGTTCTCTTAATTAAAAGCAAATATCAACAGCGAGGTTAAGGAGAAGAGGGAAGGAAGAAAGGAAGGAAGGAAGAAGCCTCTCTTTGTCCCCCTGCTGCCCCCCCAGCTGAGGCTTCCTCTCACTGGGAAGCTATTTTCATGCACTAACTCCACTGGTTTCTCTGGAGACAGAATTAGCCCCTGTAATATAAGCTCTCACTTGTCCTCCTCTTCCAGAATTCATGATAAAAAAAACCCCTTTTGATAAGCTAGGAGAATATGATTAGTTTATAGAATAGTTCACTGAAAAATGTTTTGTTTCTTACTTGATATGGGACAGAATCTAAACTAGTATGACTTTTTAAAAAATCATATATAAAATATATACACACACACACACCTCATTCTAAGGGGTAATTTGGTTTCTTTAGCCAGAAGTACCATATTGCTATTTATACTGTATTATGGAATTATATGTAAATATTTGCAGATCTATGCAGTGATGGTGGTACTCAGATGCCACGAGGGTGGGGGGTGGGGGGGTCTGCAAAGGATTACATTATTTTTAAGTCAACTGCTCAAATATTGTAAACATTCTAACCAAAGCTGAAAGATTCAGAGGGATGGAGAATTATTTTATATATATATATACATGTATGTATAACTAAAAAATGTGTTGTGTCCAATGCTGCAGTGTTGAACAATTACCAGCACACCCCGATGAAGAAATGAAATTCCTCACAGTGTTGCCATACCTTGACCAAATCCATAATTACAGTATGCTAATTGTGATGTACCAAACTATCCTGCAAACTTTTTAAACAGAAAAACCACTGCATAAAAATATGTTTGCTATTTCACTGTTTTTCTCTCCGTATCACCACTTAGTGAGGTATTTAGGGTGCAATTATACAACAGTTTGATGCTTTCTTGTGAGATGAATTCGTCCAAGGCAATTATAGCAAGATAAATAACTTCTGTTAAGATTTGACATAAACGTTTTTCAATTGCTGGTTTTGAAGATATTAATTTGCATCATTTTACTTTTACATACAGTGCCCTTATTATAAAACCAGTATTTTGTTTACTTCCCTTGACTCTGTTCTTTAATGGAAGAGATCCAGTGAAGCCTAATGGATTGCCATAGAGATATCTTTGAACTCTTGTTACTGTTAATACTAAGATGAGTCCATTTACACCTGTTCTGGGAAATTAATTACTGCTTTTAACTGACTACAAAAAATCCTGCAGGGTAAGTGGACAAAGAGCAGATATTCTGGATGATTAAATCCCACATGAGGCAGAAGGCCAGAGCTAAGCTGAGAAATACAAATCCATATTGGTCCTCACGGGCATTTAGCTGACTGTAGGAAGATTGGCTTTGCTCCTTCCCATAACTAGGTGCTCACAGCTCTCCCGAGGCCCAGGACGCTGCTCTAGGAGCAGGTGAGTGGGCATCACTGTTCCTGTCTGTGCACCTCCCTCACCCTGCACTGGCTGGCACAGGTCAGCTCTGGGAGCCTGGGGAGGAGGCACCTGGGGATGACTTCCACCTGCAGCTGCAGGGTACCAGCACAAAGTTATCACTGAGCTCATTAATTATCCTGGCAGCCAAATAATATGGCTGTGCTGCCATCCCCCATCAGATGTCACCACTGAACTCTGATGGCCTCAGGTGCGTTTGCAGGAAACAATCCACCTCATCCTGCAGGCCCTGCAGAAACCCTGGCTATCAGACAGTTCCAGTTCAAGGGGGTACCACCTCAGTCTTCCACACAGGAACAAGAAGTGGCTGCTTGATGAGGAGCTGAGGTTCCTCCAGAGGAGGTGCTTTCTCAACAGCCCAGCTCCGTCCCGCTCCATCTTTATAAGCTTTTAATTCCACCCAAGAAGAGCAAAGACAAATGCTCCAGCAGTGCTGGATTTAACCCTGTTCTCTATCCCTGCCACTCACAGCAATTTTCTGAGCATTAAAGCACTGTTCCAGTGCCTCTCCAAGCAAACCCACCCAGGCATCCAGGTTCTCCCTCCCACCAGCACTCCCCGTTTCCACTGGTCCTGCAGTGCCTGGCTTGCAGAGAGCAGAGCAGGAGGCCAGCAGGCACAGGCCAGCAGCACTCCCATTCCCTCTCTGTACTCCACACTAACCCCCAGCCAATCTCCCAAAATCCGTGGTTTACGTCTGCTATTTCCAAACCCATTTGTTGCCAGGTTTCAGGCATAAGCAAAGCAATTCAGCAAACATTACATTTAGGGTAACAGGTATCATAAAACTCGCAGAATGTCAAACAGTTACAGTGAAGCCAACCTGAATTCGCTGTGGAGGGACAGCGAGCACCAGGCAGAGCCATCGCTCTGCACAAGGACATGGCCAGAGGCTGTTAATATTTTTTTATTTTAG
Source organism: Hylia prasina (assembly GCA_013397195.1). Taxonomy (NCBI): domain Eukaryota; kingdom Metazoa; phylum Chordata; class Aves; order Passeriformes; family Sylviidae; genus Hylia; species Hylia prasina. The sequence continues at coordinate 836,065 of VYXD01008190.1, read as the reverse complement.
AGTTACTGTCTTCCATTTGCAATTGCTTGTGACTCTTCCAGGCAAGAAGGGGATTGGAATAATTGTGCTATTCAGCAGTCCCTGATTTATTTTGTTGATGGAACAAGAACCACGATGATTTGGCTTAAATTAATCATATTTCAGTACAAGCACTGGCTGAGACAGGAGCTTGTTAACCTGCTCTCCCCAAATACCATCTCTGCTGCACAGCCTCGATTTGTACAGATCCTACAGGTGGATCCTACAGGTGCTTCAACACCTCCAGGCACAACCTCAGAGGTCTTTGGATCTTTTAGAAACAGAATTTCTTGTACTGCTCTTAGGGTTCTCGTCCCATCCAAAGATGTCCTCCACCCTCATGGATCTCCAGGCAGCTATCCCTGCTCCCCATCCTCGTGTCAGTGAAATGCAAATCCAGCAGCACAAGTTCAGGTTTCGAGTCGTTCTCCTAGAACAGGCTGAATTAATGCTCCCAGATAGTCTCTCTGCATTAGATCAGTGTTTAAATGCACACAAGTAAAAATTACTTGATGAAGGGTGAAATGGGTGAGTGTTCAGTCTCCAGCTGAAGTGTTCCTCTGCACTGAGCTCCCACTCCCTATCAGATGGAAACATAATGAATGCTGCTCCATCGGTGTTTGGTTTTGTTTGCTTCTCCCCCAAGCAGAAATGATCCGATTTTTCAGTGATCAGCCACATGCAAATCTGAGCATCTGAGCTTCTGTCCCATTACTCCCTTGCAAGACAGGGGCCTATTGCTACCTTGTAAAATCAGAAACATCCTGCGGCTTTAAACCAGAAATCTGCACTACACACTTATTTTTAATGTGTCTAAGATAATTTCTGTACTACTTTAATGGAAATAAAGTTGATTTAGTTTTGTGATCTGTGTAGCTATCAAAATCCATCTGTTCAGACCTATGAAACTTACCCAGGAGCTGAATTTCATTTTTCTTATGAAGTTTTTCATAAAAATTAAACAAGTTCAGAGGGGGATACAGTATTTCTCCTCCCCCCCAAAAAGGAACAAGTAAGGAAACAACAGAAACCAAAGGCAGCAGCTCCTCCCTCCCCACACCTTCCTCCACTGCAAATGTCCCAGATGCTAAAATTGGTGCTGGGCTTTGCTTTTTAAGGCACCATGTTAGCAGGATGCTTAGAGATAATTTCAGAATCAGCTGGAAATTCAGCTTTTCACATCTAGTGTAAAAATCTTTTGAGAGGCATCTAAGGAAAGGTACCAGGAGGTTTGAGGGGTATTATCAAGCCTCAGATGGGTGAAACACCATGGTACACCACTGTGTAAGCTCCGAGAAGCTATGCCGCCATCTCCCAACCACTCCTTTGTAAAAAGCCAAACAAAACCCACCCCATTTTTCTTTTTACTAATGAAAACACTAAGTGAACTATTCTACCAGCTTAGCAACCCAAGATTACAGAGAGTCCTAGATGTGTTGTGTTTAAATTATGTTTCAAGAGCCAACTTCTGATGGAGGGGGTGTGAGTAATGGAATAAAACAAGTGCAGTGTACAGATGCATTTTGTTATTAAAATTGTGTATACTGTAAAACTGAATTTGCCTCTTTCTTCCTCCTTTTTCAAGCAGAGGTGTCAAAAGCTCACTCTTTCATGGTATGTTATAAGCAGTCTGTACCCATTGTCCCAAGCAGGAGAGTCAGGTTTGGGCCATTTGCCAGAGTCACAGCAAGTCCAGCCCCTTCTGTTGTACCACAGTGAGCAGAATACAACCTTCTGTACACTGCAGTGAGCAGGGCTGCACAGGTTCTGCCCACACCAGGTGTCTCCTGACTAACAAAAACTGCATGAGCAGGACAGGAGTGAAATCCACACCAAAGCCAAACCCTCAGCCCTGAGCAGCTGGATCAGCATAGCTGGATCAGGACCAGCATGGGCCTGGCTCTGCCCCTGGGTGTCCCCTGGGTCCCCAGGTACACCTGCAGGGTCACCTGTGGGTCACTGTGCCAGCCAGGCGCTGGCATTCCCAGTGGGAACACCCTGCCAACTGTGGCAAGGACCAAGAGCCCGTAAAGTTCAGAGGTGTCACACAGTGAGACATCCCATCAGTTCTGAGTCACAGCCCTCCAGGAAGGGTCCCAAAAACATCCCTGGCACAAGAAGGGCTCTTTACATGAGCTACCACAGCCAACACTGCGCTCAGAGCCACTGTGCCTCAGTATCATGGGAAGGATTTCTGGGATCCAGAAGTGACGAGTTCACGGACATAGCCCAAAAGCTGTGACAGAGAACTGAACAAAAGAACAAGTTTCAGGATGTTCCAAGATAATTACATGCACTGAATCGCCAGCTAAAATCATTCTCGTAACTAAGTTGCAGCTGCATTTACTTTTTTATCAAAAGGTTTGGGTGGAACGAGTTCTCAAGGGTTTTAAATGTTAGTTGGCAAACTGCCTCTCAAATCCTTCTAATACTTCAAAGCAGCACATGATATATCTATTTTCTTAAACTCTCAGAGACTAACTCTACAAGCAAAAACATCTCTCAACTACAAACCCAGTTGTTCTCACAAGCAAAGGTAACACACCTCAGAGAAAAACCAGTATTCTCAATACATTATGCAAAACCTTTAAATCCAATTAGGAACAAAAATGTCAACATCACTAGCAACTTACTTTTAAATGTAGGCTCTGTTAAGACAACTGCAAAAAAATTGAGATTCAAGAATTTGACTGGAGAGGATTGCACAAATGAACTGAAAACTGCAGCACTGAGAAACCCTGGCTCCCTCCTCCAGTGAATATCCAGGCTAAGGAACAGGATTCAGTGAGAGTGGTCACCACAAAACCCTGATGTCAGTATTTTCTGTAATGTCTTACGGAAAAGCTTTTAAAAATCATTGTTACCTAATCAACAATTCCATCACCATGAAGATTTTAGTCAATTTTATTGTAACAAGTTAAAGCTCTATTTGACATAGGATTCACATGCTCTGGGTCTTATGTTGGAAGAATTCTTTTTACAGTGAGGGTAGTAAACCCTGTGACAGGTTACCCAGAGAGGTGGTGAATGTCCCTTCCCTGGAAACATTCCAGGCCAAGATGGATGCGGCTTTGGGTGACCTGATCTGCTGTTCCTACTCACTGCAAGAGGCTGGACTAGGGTGGCTTTTAAAGGTCCCTTCCCACCCAAACCATTCTGTGACTCTTTGAAACAAAATAATGACAAGTGTCTCATTAGCACAATTCCCTGTTTGTTTCTGTGATGCACAACTCCAAAGGTTTGGCTGCCAAGGGCACTGAGCAAACCCTTCTGGGCTGACAGGTAAGCAAACCCTGACTTCAGCTCTTCAGCTGGTTTTAATCCACAAGGTCTTTAATTTGACTTTTTCTTCTAAGTTTTCTAAAAGGACAAGAGTTAAACACACACAAAAATCATTTGAGCATAAAAACCAGGAGCAAGAAGCTGAACCATGGCCAGAGGGGAACATCCCTTAAGTTAAACCCAATTTCTTCTCCCCAGTATGTAACACAAACATTTCCAGTATGCACACACAAGCAAAATGAAAGGGTATTCTCTGCTACCTGGATGTTTAAATGAAGTAATCAATCCTTCTTTTATAAAGCCGAAGTATTTCTTTTAAATGCCATGGAAGTAACTTCCCTGTTATCCCCAGCAGACTCTATTCCTTGTACATTGAATAATCAAGCAAACTGGACACAGAGGAGATGCTGGTTTTCCCTTCCACCCCTCCCTATCCCACAGGGTGGGCAGGGCAGCCACTGTTTGACAGAGGTGCATCATGCTTTATACCAGTTAAAAAAACCAGCCATATTTCATGAGAAGTCTTGGAGTAAGTGGAAAAGGTTCATCCATCAAGAAGGTTCTTAAATAATGAATGAGTCATAATTCTTTACAGTCAAAAGCAATTAATTTGCTGTATTGTAACCAGGAGAATAAATCTGAGAAATCCATTCTAATGGTCCTGAATCTGAAGGTAGTGTTGCAGCTGAATTTTTAATCTTAAAATACAGGAGCAGTGAGGACTTCTGCTGTTTAAACATAAAATCTTCTACCAAACAGAACAGCTTTATTGCATATTTAATAGGTAGAATGGGTTTTGTGAGACCACATGAGATTAAAGACAGCTTTAGATACAGTAAATGCATTTAAAGCAGAAAGGGCATTCCAAGATATCTCTTAACTATATAGCCACTAAAATACTTGAAATATCCTTTATGAAGTGTACAAAATATTCAGAAAACCTTGCTGCAAGTAGTTTTACTTATATGTTTGCAAAGAGCTAAAAATATTGAGAAGCATGTAAATGTGGAATCCAGCTCAACCCTACAGCAAATGTTCCTATTAGGAAGCATTTGCTCTCTTTCCCTCTAACTCCTAAATAATCCATGACATATCCAGAACCTCTGCCTAAAAGCCATGTGCTGTTAGCTGGGACTATCAATTTCTGCCCTCAAATGGATTGCTTCAACCCTAACACGACTTTCAATTTGAATTCTTTTAGAGAAAAAAACCTGTAAAACTAATAGAGCTCTTAGTAAAGCTAATAATGACACAGTCTGCTAAGGAGGGAGAACATGGGAAAGGGGACAGGGACACAACACTACAAGGGAATTTCCATCTCTGAAGGCACCACACAGCACTTTACTGGGGGAAAAGCATATTCCCCTGCACTGCAGCCACTCTCAGCAGCTTTGCTAACAACCTCTGCTTTGAGAAAGACCAATTTCAGCTGTCCAAGCAGCCCAGCTGCTCCAGAGGTGTGTTGTGCACTGAACATCCCCAGCACACACCTACCAAAGGATATGAGCCAGGAACACCCCCCCAAGTTGGGAAAACCACATAGCAGGGCCATGCTGCAAGCCCCCAGGTCTAAGCAAACACCTGTGAGTTAAAGAGCAGGAGATGTTAAAGCATCATCTCTGCTGTTCTCAGGAGAAGACACCATCCTCCAATACAGACCTGGAACTACTTATAGATCCTGTCCAGCCCTGAAGTACAACACTCCCATACAAACAGCAACAGCTGCTTGAAATTCTGGCTGAATAACTTAACTCCTCCTCCAGCTTTCCAGATAGTCCTAAAGATGGAAATTGCTGGAAATAGCTGTAATTGCTTCCAGACAGGACAAACACCGAGCTCATCACCCAGGGGAGCAGCAGGCCACTGCAAGACTGACCAGAGCACAGGCAGCCAAGCTGGGGAACTCTTAATGACAGCTGCAAGCTCTCTGGGTATCAGGTGTGGATGTGCAGGGTCCAGGCCTTCAAGAATTCCACAGCCACAGGGCAGGCAGGCAGACAAAGCCATCTCTAGTTTATATTCTTGCCTGTGGATGACTGGCTTAGCTCTGAGAAGTCCACAAGCATGACGACAGCTGTGGAGCTTAGAAGTGAGGGAGCTGTAGCTACATGACAGAAGCCTTCTGCCTGCAGTTAGCATCCAGAAACTTCCAAAAAGGCTAAGGTTAGATATCTGATTGGGATGAACCAGAAAAAAAAACCCCAAACCAACCAACCAAAAACAAAATCAAAACAAACCAGCCCAGTGAGCTTTGGCAGGTAATGCATCTTTAACATGACACTACGCTCCTGAACAGAACAAAACTGAGATACTTCTGACAAGTTCCCACAGTCTGTAGTGACAAGGAACTTCCAGGAAATGCCTGTTCACCCTCTACTGAACTTTAAGAGTTCACCCTTTTCCTGGGTTTGCCAAACCAGCACAACCCTTTACTGAAACTACAAAGCAGAAGCCTCCATGTCTCAGGTGCAATGAGCTCTTGCCACGTGTTCCTCCCTGCCAGTGAGCGCAGAGCAAGTCTCTAGCTAAACACCACCCATAGTTAAACTCAGCAAACACCCACAGAGCTCACTTTGTAACAACACAATGGCATCAAGACTAAGGAATTCCAGTTATTTACAGACCACTCAAAATACCCCAGTGCTGGGAACTGCTGAACTGCAGTGCCTCCTCCATGCCAAGTTTTGGATTTGTCAGCAGTGTAAATATTTGTTGACAAATTCGAAACTTGGATAAAACCACTACTTTGCTCCACACCCAAGAGGTGTTTCAGGAATGAATTCAAAGCCCTTGCCCCCTTGCTGCAGAGCTATTCGTTCCCAGCACGGCCCAGGAGGAGGTTCCTGAGGAAACAGCACTGGCACAGCAGCGGGATCACTGCTGGAGCTGGAGCCAGAGCTGTGGGATGAGTGCTCCACACCTTCCCCAGCCCCTCCTGTCTGATAGCACACCCCAAAACACAGGGACAAATGGAAACATGGACAAAGAGGAGGCAGATTCCAGCACACCCAGCAGATAAATCCCAGGATATTGTCCCTTCATACCTATATCTGTCTATGGACAACAATTTACTTGACAAAGGGTGCCAGGAGAGTGTCCAGAGACACATGAAAAAGGTTTATGCCACATTCAAATGAGTTGATGTCACTCGGCTGCAGACTGCTTCTCTCTTCTTAGTGGGCACTCCATCATCTGAATATGCCCCAATAAAGGTGCATCATCAAGAGAGGAACTGTCTGACACCTTCTTTTACTGTCCATTTTTTCAAAACCAGTAGTCTTCATCAGGCAAATTAGTAAGTGATCATCAGTTTTAAAAAGCAATTTCAATTGTTCATGCAAACACAGCTCCACAGTAGAAAACAACTCACTGCCACTGCACCAACCTCAGCCTGTGCTGGCACAGTCAACAGCAAAACCCAGTCCATCCTGCCTAGCCATCAGATACCCATGGGAAGCAGGAAAGTACCAGGAAACCACTCCAAAAATATGAGCTTATGCAAAAACAGAATAATCCAACCACCCTATCCCTCTAAAACATTAATTATGCACATATATGCAGTTAATTATATATCTATGAAAGACGTTTCATGTGGATTTCCTGTTCCACATTATGAGATACATGCAATCAATGATCCTAGGGAACTAACTGAAATCAATCAAAAAATATTTAAAAATCAAAAGTAAATCTCAAAATAAACCCACTAATGGGAAGTTTACTCATAGAAGGAGTTAGAGAAAGGGCTTTATATAATCATTCCATCCTGTTTGCTACATTTGCTTATGCAAGGGAAGTGTTTTCAACTACTGACAAGACTGGGATTAAATGACAAGTCCACATACTTGATCCAGATTGTTCACAGGCACAAGGTGAAAAATATGATAAAGAACATGAACAGGTTTTAGCGAGCTGAGCCAGGAAAAAAAAAAAATCAAACCCACACCCCTTCTGAGCAGAAAAGAGGACTTTTTTGTGATTATTAAAACAATTTCTATCAAGGCATCTACATAGGCTGATTTCCACTCGGGCAAGTGGTTTGGTCACTTCTTTTTATATAATGCAATTATAATCAAGAGAAGCCTGCTTTACCTCTGTTACCAAAACCATTCCACTACCTTCAAACCAAATATTTCAAGTTAGAAACATACTTCCAGTCACTTCACTAATATAAAAAAAACTTCAAAAATCTTATTTTTCTCACAGGAGAGCTATAATTTGCAACTTCAGTCTTGCAGACTGTTCCCTAATGAAAAAGAAAAATCAGGAGAGCACACAGGTCTTCCTCCACGTTTCACAGCATCTTTTAACTTTAATGGCAACTGACCAAAAGCTTCAGGACTGCTCTGGGCTAAAAATTATTCCTAATCCCTGTAAATCAGTCTGGAATTCCCACTCAAGGGCAAAACCAGGAGCCACTAAAAATGCTGGGACTGGTTTGTAAGAATTCACATCTTAAGAACAACCAAATGTAGTTGCCCCAGCCCTGGAAGTGTCCAAGGCCAAGTTGGAAATGAGGCAAAAAAGGAAGGTGTGTGCCCAGTGAAAGCAGGGTCAGGTGACATGGGAGGAACACAGAGATGCTGCTCCCCACCGAGGGCAGAAAATCTGTGTGGACAAAGCTCAACCAGATTAGAGCTGCCAGAACTGTGGGGGATAGTAACAATTTTCAAACATATTAATGGCAAAAGGCAGTGTAGCAATGACTTCAGTGCGTTCCAGGATGACGACAATCACTTCACAGATAGGGATAGGGAAAGGCAGAGGTGTTTAATGCATCTTGGCCTCTGTCCTCAACATGGATCAAGGACCAAGGGGGTCCCAGTACCCTGAGCTGGAGGACCATGACTGTGACAATGATCAGCTCCCAGTTGACCCTGAAATCATGCAGGATCTGCTGCCCCAGCTGGATGCCTACAAACCTATGGGGGCCTGATGGGATTCATCCAAGAATCCTCAAAGAGCTGCTGATACCATCACAAAGCCTCTCTCAATGATTTTTGAGTGGTGTTGGCAATCTGGAGAGGTTCCAGCTGACTGGAAGCTGGGGAACATTGTCCTGATTTTCACGAACGGCAAGGAGGAGGACCCCGGAAACCACAGGCCTGTCAGTCTCACTTCAGTGCCGGGTAAAGTTATGGAGATTATTCTGGGAGGTGTTGAAAAACACCTGGAGGACAATGCCGGCATCAGTCACAACCAGCACGGCTACAGGAGGGGAAAATCCTGCTTGTCAAACCTGATTTCCTTCTACAACAGAGTATCCCACCTGGTTAATCGAGGAAAGCCAGTTGATGATCTTTCTGGACTTCAGGCTCAGGCTGGATCTCAGGGAAAGGTTCTTCCCTCAGAGGGTGCTGGCACTGCCCAGGCTCCCCAGGGAATGGGCACGGCCCCAAGGCTGCCAGAGCTCCAGGAGCCTTTGGACAGCACTCCAGGGATGCACAGGGTGGGATTTTTGGGGGGCTGTGCAGGGCACTGGAATCCTTGTGGGTTCTTCCAAGGCAGGATACTCTATGATTCGCTAACTCCTTTTTTAAGTAATGGTGAAACCAAACCTTTAAAATTACTCTCTAGTGCTATCAAAGTATTATTTCTTGAGGAGAAAACAGCATTATTGCAACAGCAAGAAGTAATTTTTTCTTATTATTATTTGCACCTGTGGTGTGGGGGAGGAAGGGAAGGGGTGAAAAGAGGTGTTTGTCAGGTCTGAAAAACAACAGATTCTCAAACATTTTGTACTACTTTTATACCACTTCCAGGTAACAGATCTATCTACCCGTGTTCTCTTAAGGCTTGTTCCTATATCTAAAAAGTTAATAGCATATGTTTTATGATATATAGCATGGAGGTTCTATACCTCTGCAGCACATTTCTACCACTGAAGCAAAAATACACAGATCAGTAATGGTAGGAAAGTGCCAGGGTGCCAAGAAAGTCATCCTGTAAAAACATACATCTTTTCCCTAAAAGTGCAAACGAAAACCCAAATTGGCAATAATACATCACATGCTAACCCTGACTGTTCATGGAACTGAGTTTCCCTAGTTTCCATTACATCATGATGCTGGGGCTCCAGAAGCCAGACCAGACCCAGCATTAACCAAGCAAATGAACCTGAAACCTTTTGCAAAATGGCACAGATTTCTATTTCTTGTTACACTGAAGATGTTTCTTAGCTGAGCTCAGAGCCAGCTGCAGGGCTCTGACTGCCCTGGCTCAGTGTGCCAGGCCCCCATTCCAGTAGCATGCTTAGATCACCGAATATTCTCTGTGGAAGGGGCCCACAAGGATCAGAGTCCAACTCTCAAGTGAATGGCCCTCATAGGGATGGAGCCCCAAATCCTGAGGTTATTAACAGCCTGCTCTGACCCCCTGAGCCCGTCTCAGGGTCACCCCCTCCATGCCAGAGCAGTTCCTGCCTCCACGACACACTGAGGCAGAGGAGTGTTGTATCTCTGCCTCGTCTAACTCCAGATGGAAAAGGGTTATTTTGCGGTGGGTTTGGCATCCTACTCCTGCAGTTTGCAATCCCGTGCTCCTACTCCTCCCTGCTATGAGGTGCTAGGGCTTAGGACTCTGGCACTCCCAGCCAGGCTGCTCCTTCGAAAAGCAGCAGGACAGCACATCACAATAGCCCCTGCAGGCCCTGGAATGGATCAGAACTGCTGATAAAAGCTCTGTTTTAAACCTAGAGTCTTCCCGCAGCACCCAGATGAAAATGATGCTGGATCCTCACAGCCAAGTGCAGCCAGGTGAGATCTGACCCAGTGACAACCAGGAGCTCAAGGGGGGCCACCCAATATTTTGTCAACACTTCCAGCTGTTTCCTCCCGAGGAGATTTTGCTGAGTGACAACTGGTTAAGCTTGGCTACAGGTCAATTCATCTCACTTCCAGTATGCCTGGTTAGATGGGAGAAGCAGGATGGATGGGGGAATGTCTCAGAATACCAAATCAGGGGGACAAACCACTTCTGCAGGAGCCTCCAGAGAGATGCTGGGGCTGGAGAGTAATCTACCACTGGAGCTGCTTTTTTACAGGCCTGGTTTTTCTTTATGTTAATTAGCAACCTTATCTGAGGAGTATCTCAAGTTTTTCCTTTGCAGATTATATGAATTAATAGATACATCCAGAAGCATGAAAAGAAGGCTAAAGTTTACACCTGCAGTAATTGTAAAAGCCTTGAGATATTGTAGTTTTTATCAAATTTTACATGTGTGCAAAAGGCTTTAGAAATAGAATTAAAATTGGAACAACATAGACCCCTGCGAAACTCAAATTAAAAAGAGTGAGCCAAGGCAGCATATGCCCTTTCCAAGAGGAAGAGAACGCATTATAAATCTGGGAATAAAGCCACCTAACTCCTGGCAAAACAGCTTGGAGAAACAGATAATAAAGCAATCCTACCAATATGGTCACAAGACATTCAAAGTTAGAATTAATGTATCCTTTATTCATTATTAGAAATATAAATAGATTTAATTTGAAACAGATTTTAAAGTGTTTCCTGTAGGGGGGTATTCAGTAGTCTTATCTTGCAATACACAGCAACAGAAAAAGTAGGTATGAAGTTGCCTTTGACAGGAAGCAATAGGCATTAAACACCAGGAACCACAGGAAAAGCTGAACTGTCAAGCCTTAGCAGCAGCAAAAGCAGCACAATCTCCTCTCCATCACAGAATCCCAGAATGGTTTGGGTGGGAATGGACTTCAAAGCTGATCTCATTCCACCCCTGCCATGGGCAGGGACACCTCCCACTGTCCCAGGCTGCTCCAAGCCCCAGTGTCCAGCCTGGCCTTGGGCACTGCCAGGGATCCAGGGGCAGCCACAGCTGCTCTGGGCACCCTGTGCCAGGGCCTGCCCACCCTCCCAAGGAACAATTCCTGCCCAATCTCCAATCCAGCCCTGCCCTCTGGCACTGGGAAGCCATTCCCTGTGTCCTGTCCCTCCAGCCCTTGGAAATTGTGTCTCTCCATGTTTCCTGCAGCTCCTTCAGGCCCTGCAAGGCCACCCTGAGCTCAGCCCAAAGCTTCTCCTCTCCAGGTGAACAATCCCAGCTGTGCCAGCCTTTCCTCCCAGCAGAGCTGCTCCATCCCCCTGCTCATCCTGGTGCCTCCTCTGGCCTGGCTCCAGTGATGCCTTAAGTTTGAGTTTCATATTTTTCAGATGCTGTGCTGCCTGGGTGTGTAGTTCTGAGCCTCACATTAAGTGTTAGTCAGCTCTCTTCAGAGGGTAGGTAGACAGAACAAATCCTTTTCCAGCTTCAGACCAAGGAGAACTGTTACAAGTTTCAGGCCCAAAAAAGCATAAACAACGGAGGGCTGAGGGGAGAAAACAAGGGGGATGGAACTTCATACCTGAAGCTGTAATTGGACAATTAACCCCAATATGCAAATGAACCAAAATGTAAAAAAAAAGTGAAACCTCATGACCAGTCATCCATTTTGGGTCCATCTTGGGTGTAGCCCTGGCCAGGCTCTTGAACAGCCCAATGTGTATCCTTAAAGGCCTTTTAATGAATATCTACTTTATTCTCTTAGCTCTGTCCAGTCACTGTTCCAAGTCAGCCTTTTCAAGGAATCACCACCAGGCTCCAGGTCCTTCCTGTGCTGGGCCCCAGGGCTGGGGAAGCTCAGGATGTTCGGCATCTGTGGAGCCAGGTGAAGCCCCTGAGAAGCCAAAAGGGCTCAGAAGCAGCCCTGGCTGCCCAGGAGGGGGATCTCACTGAGTGCAGTCAGACCAAGCCAACCTCACCCACATCGCCTCCATTCACCCTGAGCCAGTGACTTAACGGGGCACAGTGGGGGATTAAAAGCCCAGAAACGTGGTGTGCATACCTTCATTTCTCACAGAGGCACCACTAAACCATTATTTACTAAGCTAACTAATTAGTCAGCCACCCTTGCAGATCATAAGAATGCATTAAAGTATTTAAAATTCCAGTACAAGCCTGACACATACAAAGTGGCTGCCCTTCTTCAAAAGAAAATGAATGTCAAAGGAAATAAACTATTTAGGAACACTCAGCACATCTGAGGTGCAGGGGAAAGGTAGCATCACCTCAGCATCCAGGAAAAGAAAGGAAAACAAAGCTGAGTGCTATGGGATGCTGAGGCATTCACATTTTTTTTTGTATCAGCTTCTACTTCCAAAGAGATCATTAGATACACAATCTGAATTAGCATTAGATAGATGATAAAGTAACGGCCATTCAAAACAAACAGAATTAACACACAGAACTGCAAAAACTGGCACAGGAAAAGCAGGAGATTGAAGGCACTTAATCTGACAGTAATCTGAAAAACCAAGCTGGTAAATTCAGTCTTACAGCAAGAAACAAGTTGTAACTGAATCTACACTTCACTGCAGTCTAGCACTGAAAGCACCCTTCCCTCCACACAGGCACTGCTCCAGGACTGGGTAACAGAATCAAAGTCATAGAGCAAGTTTACAAAACACATAAAATAACCAATCCACTGGAAGGAACACCAGAATACTCCCAGGGGATACAAGGGCCCTGTGTACTTGATGTAGTCCTGCTGTTTCAAAAAGAGTTCCTCAAGGCCAGCTGAGGATACCCATAACCTGGGGGCATAGAGGAAACAGGTTTCCATAGCACTACAAAACTGACCAGGGATAAAAATCTAGAGGAAGTTTGGAGAATTCAGCATCTGCCACCAAAAAGGCAGTTTTACACTGTCTGTGAAAAAGCCTTCATGAGAGCATGTGGGGGGGTACAGGATAGGAAGATGTGCACAGTTTTCACCTTTTTCTCTCCACACACATTCCTGACAGATCCCTGAGCACCTGCACACAGGGTAGCAGCCCCTCAGGGTGAGCAAAGCTGTGACTGACAGCAGTGGGGAGGAGTAGGAGCTCACCCCCACCCAGGAGAGCCTGGGCAGAAACTTCACCTGTGGCTACCAGAGAGCCAAACCCACCCTCAAAAGAACATCAACTTCTCTATGGCCTGGTAAAGACCTCACCTGTCCCTGCAGGAAGGAACATACCCATCTTGTAGGCCATTAGCTCCAAAGGGGTCAACTGCCCAGGCACAAGGCAGAAGGGCTTTCCACTTCTTTCTCTTCAGTTATTTCTGCATTAACGTCTCGTTTTGTTGGCTTTTTTTCAGTCCACTGACCTCTAGAATTTGGATTCTTTGACGCCTGGAGAGATGCCCAAAAAACTCATTCTGCCTCTAAGGAAATTCACAATTTGGCATTTAAGGGGAACAGTATCAAGTGATATGGCTGCAGTCTTATTTTGTACTTGACATCAGAGCTCTCCAGTCACCTTCTTGCCCCAAAATGACTCAATAAAGAGTCCTCAAAGGAGAGGTTCAAAGGCACAGTAGGGAAGAGGAAGCCAGCCCCACATCCCACATTCCTCCCTTCACAATCCAAGAGGCTGAGTGGTGAGGGGAGGATACACACATAAACCCTTTGAAAAGAGGAAAATAGAATTGAAGCCACAGATGCAGAAGCCACCTGGGCAGCATCACACAGCCAGTTGCTCAACCTCTACACAAGCAGAATTAATTGCATTAATTCTGGGGTTTAGTTACAAGGATTTGAATAAAATAATGCTTACTTAAAAGCAGTGCACAGTATTGGGTTAAAAACCATGGGGACAGCATGTAAATGGAAGGATCTGACTTGTGCACCACTGACATTCACAGCTGCAATTCATCTGCTGGGATGCCTGAAAGGAGAACCATCCATCAACTTCCAACACCAGATACAGGACAAAATGTGCGTGCTACAAACAAGTCCCAGGGTTATCTTCCTGCTCAGCAAATGGGCTTTTTAAAGCATCATATACCAATGTTGCAGGTAATATCAGAAAAGAAAATAAACTCAAAAAACATAGCTAGTCTCAAGCACATAATGAGATTGGGTGTCTCAAAGAAATTGCTGAAGTATCTCCAGCATTCCTTAATATCTTTGTACCTATTTTAATTTGGGGAGAAATTATGCAATTGCATTAATATCTCAAGACAACATGAAAAGATATTTAACAGTATCAGAATTATTTGAAGTCTTGATTAGTTTAGGATAGTCAATGTTCCGACTCCCCAAAACCGCCCCTGTGTGCAGCCTCATGGACAAATCATCTGTCATCATATTAAAAAAGCTGCCTGCCACACTTGCAGGTGGGAACCTTAGTCCAAAATTCAATCAAAGACAACAAAAAGTATTTTATGGTTTTTTTGGTTTTTTTTAAGGAATCCATCCTTTAAACACAAGGTCAAAATAAATTCCCCACACCCCAGCAAATGAAAGGCAAGCTAGAGGGATGCTCTGGAGCAGTCATGGCACCCAGGACTGACTCACCCACACCCCCACAATGCTCCTCATCTCTGTCCAGTCACTCCCATGTCACCCACACGTCCTGTGCCCCACAGACTTCACTCTCAAGATACCACACCTACAAAGTTGAACGAATCCTAAACCAAGAACCTTCTGTATTCAGAGCCTTTTTCCCCCCAGAGAAGTAGCAGGCTTCATTTCCCCAGATCACTCTGCAGGTTTCAGAAAGTAACTGATAATGTCAATTCACGTTATCATATTCAGCAAACCACAGCTGACAGCACCTCAGGCATATCAGAGAGATTCTGAGCTGAGAAGCAATTTTTTCTTCTGGCCACATATGGCAGCAGTGGAGCACCCAATGAATGGAAAAAGCTTTGTTTCTTGACAGGCAGAGGTTACCAGGAACACAGCGGAGTCGATACTCCATGAGTGGCTGCACATCCCACAATATTTGCGTTCACTCTGACACATGCAATAAAGAAAAACACCCTCCATTTGTGGAAGGCACAGGTATTTGTGAAAGCTAGCATAGAACCATCTGGGTTTGTTTCTTCACTGCCTACTGCTAATTTTGCACATGTCCTGGTTTTCCTTTTGTGGCTGGATGCCAGTGCTTTTTTTACTTGGTGCTGAGAAAACTGCACCTTTTAGCCCACCTTTGCAAGGCAGCTCCTGGCCTGACAGCCTCTGGCTTTGCTGCTGTTATTGTAAGGGAACTATTCTTCTAGAATGCCTGTTAAGCAAAAAGAATTTGTAAGTATCCAGTCTCCAAAGTCATGAAGTGTTTTCAGATAGCCTGAGCAGGTTTTTAACCCTGCCATACACAAACTGGTTCTGCTGATTCCCCTCTAACTCCTGTCCCTCCTGCTAAAGGAATGCGTCCCTGAGTAGGCCAGAAGGAAGCCAACGTTCTCTCCTCTATTTCAACAGCTTTCCAAGATACAGCCTAAGCCTCATCCTTTTCTCAGACGTGAGAAGGATTAAGTCACTCTTCTGCCTCTATTTAAATCCAGAGGGCTGCCACTATTTGGATAAGCCACAAATGCTAATTATTCTGTATTGATTCTGTTAACTTTCTGAGACAAAGGAGGTCTCAAGCTCCAGGACACATTAAGAGCATTACAGAACATCAGCTTGATAAAACAGGTTAAGCAAGAGCAGAGCCTGGATAATAAACACCACATCCAGAAGAGAATATCCAGGTTTCCATCGAGATTTCTAATGCTTGCACAGCAAGAGCTGCAAAAAAGATGCAGAGGTATTGCCAAGGAAAAAATAGAAGAGCACAACAGGTTTTGCATGTCATGGGAACACTGGAGAGGAGAAAAGTGGTACCACACAGTCACAGGGACGGGTGTGTACATGGACATTGACTGTTCCCCTTCTTTCCCTTCATTATCTCCTGAATCCCATCCTGCAGATGGAATTTAATCCAGAGTTTGTAGTAGATCAAGGCAAAAGAAAAAGGAGAAGTCAAGGACTTGAGATGCAAGCATGTTGTTGCAATACAAGAACTGTGGTATTCCAGCTTTGTAATAATTCCATCATCCCTTTCCTCCAACAAGAGGAATTGAAAAGCCCAGTTGTGTGTGTAATACTTCTGCACACTGAGAGCATGATCCTGCTGGAGGCTAAAAGACTGTTTATCCACAGATCAGCAGTCACTGTGCAAACTTACATGCTCCATTCCATCCATACTCCTCGAATTTGACTTTGAGAGACTACTCAAGTATCACCAAATAGAGCTGCATTAGGGGTGACTAGATAGTTGATCTTATGTCGACAGATAAAGTTCAAATATTTTCCTACCAAACAGTAGAATTCAAATGAATTAAGCCATAAACCACAATGTTAAGGCAGAATCCATGCACATCTTTAGTGTATTTATGTAAAACCACTTACAACTCAAGGAAAGTAAAACATTGCAAAATGCCAACCTCCAGATCACAAACAAGGGTGTACACATTATTGTTGCAAGTTTTCACTGTACCAATCTTAAATGTTATTTGATCAACATGAGATTAAGAAAGGTCAAGATTTATAATGCATTATCAGAAGATTAGAATGCGTTAACACTGGAGATGGACACATGCCTGACAAGAAAGGAAAACCCAGGTGTTTCACCAACACAAAACCAAAGGGTGAGGGGGGAAAGAAGGTAGAATGAGCATACTTCACTGCCACTCAAAGTATCCACAGGATTCAATTCCTCTTCAGAGCCAGCACTAGAACTCAGCTCTGCTGCACAGCTGGCTGCAGTGAGCACTGTAAGTGAAGGCAGCAACTTTCCTTCTTTTACATACATTAAGAGTCTGTAACAAAAATGCTGCAAAGCATGGAAAGGCTGCAAGGGTGAGTTCTGCTGTACAAGGCAGTTCAGAACAAGTCCCAGCTGCTGTCATATCTATTCACTTTAAGAGAGTTGTCACTGGCAGCTCTGCACCAAACAAGCAGCAAAGGCTGAAGGCAGTGGATGGAGGGCAGCAGTGATTTAAGACTTCAAGAGACTCCCAGGCTCTCACTGGAACCAGACCTGAGGTGTGAGTGCTGGGCTTTGCTGGGATTCTCTCATGAGGCACACAGAGAGCCATATGCTTCTTTAAGAGATGCGTCTGTACAGCACAAAAACTATCTTGGGTCTGGAAAAGCATCCAGGACTTGCAAATTGTGCCACTGCCAATGGCTGCACCGGCATGTGCCCCCAACCCAGGGCACACAGCTGGAGCCCAGATGTGCTGCCCTCCCTCCCTCTGGGGCTGGGCACCCTGAGATTTTTGGGGCCTCTAAACCAGCAATTCCACATCAACACTGGGACAAGCTCAGGGAACCCACTGGGAGTGAGAGGAAGACTCTGAAGAGCTTCAAAACCCAAAGATCACAAGGTATACAGAACATCGCATGTGCTGGACTCTTAAGAACTTCTCTTAAATTCCGTAACTATTACCTACAAGTAATTCCTTGTAATACTTCCTAAGAAACAGAAGGCACCACAACATCTCCTGAAAACCCCACACTAAGTCCCAAACCAGGATGGTGTTGGGTGAACACCTGGAAGCTTGATTCTGTAGCCCAAAAATGCCTGACTGACACAGTGTGAAGTTCTCACCATCTTCATCTGGCTTCACTCCAATGATGCTGAAATATTTACTCTATGGCAGCCTGTAAGCATTAAACTTAAAACTCTTATCACTTCAGAAATGTTCTGTTTTTATAAGCAGCATCTTTGTCAAAGCAATAATGTCTATGGAAATTAGGACCCAGCATAACAGCACAGCTCTACTGAGCAGCAAAGTCCATGACAGGAAAACCTATCCAGGCTTTCAAACCACATCCATCACGTCAGCATCCAGGCATCTTAAACTGACAAACAATATTGAAAAAGAAAGTGTAGATTATCTCAAGGCAGAATTTTTATCAGCATCTTTATCATCAACACAGATCAGTATGTCATTTTAATTCACATCTATTCCCACAGAAACAGATGCTTTCATTAAAAGGGCTATGCAAGAGCCTTTTCAGTATACAGATACTTGCTATAAATGAATTTTACAGTCATGTGAAAGTTCACGTGTTCCTTTCCAAGCTTGGATCCTTGATGGGAATACAAAGCTGTGGATCAACATTATTAATAGGCAAATTCATCATGAAAACACATCTCCATTCTGTAAATTGCAAGTGTGTCAGGAGTAGAAATATCCTTTGCTGGTAGTTCTCAAGACAAATGATTTCTCCCAGCAGATATTGAATAGATAAGCCAGGCACTTTCCTGCCCAATCACTTCCAAGCATCAGAGATTCTCAGAGAAGCTTAGGAGAGAAAAGCAAAATAGTGCAATTAAGGTTGAGGAAACAGCACTAGTGAGAATATTACATTCCCCTAACTCCACTGAACACAGACACAAGGGGGCAAACCAAGCATTTAGCAAGTTATGGGTCCACCAGGTCCAAAGAAAGAAATGTTGGGACCTTCTCTGGAGACCTCAAGATCCAAACCACACTGGTCTGCAAGAGTTCCTTGAGGCAGAGGCAGGGCCACAGCCTGGGCTCAACCACCTCCCTCACCTTCAAGTTGTGTCAAACCAGCATAGGTTAGGTTAAAATCTAACACAAAAAGAAACACAACCCCCACCCCCAGACCCTGCTGTGGTGCTCAAGCACTTGAGGCCAAAGACAAGATGGAAACGAGGGAAAATAAAAAGCCATCCTGAAGTGATGTGTGCCTGGAATGTCTGCTCTGAACCAGCTCCCAATGGCTTTTCTCCATTTGCTGCCAAGCACCTCTAATGCAATCCAGACAGTCAAGGACACAGTCAGAATGTTAATATGAAAGCATTAAAATTCCCATTGAAATGGGACCTGTCAGGCTACTTTATGTAACATGATTTATCGTTTCCAAATGTAGTAACAAGGGATTTTATTGTACAAGAGCATGTGGTACACAATGGGGCTCTGAGCCCACATTTCGCACTCGCCAAACTACAATTCCTGACAATGTTTCTGCTGGTACACGGCTGAGTTACTGGTGTGTGCATGAAAGGGGACCTGAATGCATTAGAAATTGATGGGGTACAGAATAGACTTAAAGTGAGAGTTCTCTGCACTTCCCTGTGCATACTAAACAGAACTGGACACCTCCCACCACTGCTGGCTCATGGAAAGGAGCCCAACTGTCCCCAGCCCGCAGGGCTCCTGCACCAGGCAGTAAAAACTGACTGTCAAAAGCTTAAGGAAGCTTTTATTTCCAGTCTTATGTGTCAGTCAGATAACTGATGTCTTCTGCAAGTTCAGGGCACACTGAGAGCACACTGGAAACTGCTGGTTGGATTTCCAGGGCACAGCCTGTGCTTTCTACCCTGCTAAAGCCCCAAACCCTTTCAAAGCCCAGCCTCAAAGGCACCAAATCCAGGGTTTGCCATGTGCAACACAGAGCTGACAGCAAGGCAAGCTGCCCAAGTCCTGTGCTAATGACACCCAGAGGGTTACAGCACAGACTACATACCTGTCACAACAAAGTTTGCGGATTCCTGTGTCAGTGACACATTTTCTTACTTCTCAAATACAGAAATTTTTCAGCTGTCAGCCCACTGGGGATTTTTTAATGCATTTCAATAGTTTAGCTATCCATGTAGTTTTCATTGGAGTTATGTTAACTGAGGCAGAGCTGAGTAGCACAGTACAGAAAAGCAGAGATGTTGGCTGTACCTACAGTGGGAGAAGAATCTCAGCAGCTGCCAGTGCAAAGGCAACACCAGGATAAACTGGTAGCAGTGTCAAAAAATGTACAGCTTCATCCTTTTTATTTGGAGCAAACAGCAACAGGTCAACATGTACCCACAAAAGATCACTGAGTTAGACCGAAAAGACTGTTTCCATTGTATTTTCTGAAATTTCTTACTAACTTCTTCATTGATTGCACTATTAATCTTGACATTGTTCAGCTCAATGCTTTGCTCTGCCCTCTTGCCCTGCCTAAGTCTGAAATCAATGTTCAACTAAACTCAAATATGCTTTGAAATTTCTCTGTTTAATTAATAAATTAGACACCAAGAATGCCTGACTGCCACAGATCATGCAGAGATCTGGGTCTTGCCATCTGTGAGTTATATTACAAATTCAGCTGCAACTGATGTGGTCAATTTACTGCATTCCAGGCAGTTGATCCCAAAACCAAGACTTTGGACTACTCTGCTTTTACCAAGCTACTCAGAATCGATAATGAATTTAGGCCTTCCCCTTCCAGCTCTGCCATTCAGCACCAGCAGCAGGAATCAAGCTTACTCCAAGTAATAAAACCCAAATGTAAACAGGCATCCGTGCTATTTCAATCCAGGAGGGATCTGCAATGGAAGTTTAAAAAGGAAAACCATTTTCTGTTGGAATCATGAGAAGTGAGCAAAAGCCATAATGGAAAAGCAGCTCTCCCCAGGCGAAGTGGAAGAGGAGGGGGAAAGCCAGAGAATCAAATGCTACAGTTAAGGCATGAACAGTCGAAATTTCAAAGAATGTAGCTTATAAACCAAGAGGCTGGTTCATGAAGTGGCTGATGAACTTCAGTGGACACAGGTAATGAAAGCCCATCTCACTTAACATCCACAGAAACTGGCTCCTGCCACTAGCACAACTTCTCTTGACACTTTCAAGAGTAGTCCAGCTTGGTCAGAAGGGCCAGAGCTGCAGACTGCGAACACTGGGGGGATATTTAGGGTAAGAGAAATTAAACAGCTCCCTTGTTCCTGCCCTTCAGCTTGCAGGATCCACTACTGACCACTGTCTGACAGGATGCTGGCCTCGATGTAAAAGTCTGACCAAGTTGCTCGTGAAAATGGCAAGAGAAGTCATGCTAGCTGAAAAAGGAGATCATAGACACACCAATCTAAGGAAAAGGGGATTCAAACTTCTATAACAAACTACTGAACAAGCAAATCTTGCCCTTCTTTTAAGGGCATCATCACAGGACTCATCACCGTGCCAGCAGATGCAGTGGGGGTCAGGAGATCCTACAATTCAATTTATTGCCAAAAACTGTTATTCAGCTAAAACCTTCTGCCACACTACATAACACAGCCACCAATGCTTTCAGACTTACAGACCTTCAAGGACAGGCTCAGAGAAACAGTTAAACTCTGGTTCCAAACCACTAAATTTTGAGTTATAAACTCTCTAGAAAACAGTCTTATTGTCACAGATCAGAAAGAAAGCCCAAAAGCTAGAGGAAGTTGCTGAAGAGAAGGCATTTAAAGTTAAAAAGGAAATCTGCCTCAAGACAGTCCTGTGCTTCAGCCTTTCCAGTGTATTCCTCATCCAATCTTCTCTGTATTTTTACACTTGGCCAATAAATACCTCTTACTCCAGCACCTGGATAGGATTTACGATGCACTGCAAGTGCTGTGCAATTAACAGATTTAATGCCCAATTCACTTCCTCCTTCAAAGGGAGGCTGGAGGAAAGCATCCCAGGAGCTGTGGGTATATCATACATATACATGAAATGACATTTCCTCTGCCACTACTCTAAGTCAGCACATCCCTACTCTTCCTGCAGATGTATCAAACCATTTTCACTGTTTAGATTCCCAACTATTAGTCATTCTTCAGCTTAATCACAGAGGGGTTTACAGTATGGATTTTTACACACCATCCCACATTTTCACCATAATTTATCAATCACTTTTTCCACTCCATTTCACTGAATTTCTAATCTCATTTCCCCAACTACACTGTCTACAATCATAACATAACAGTGACTTTAAAAAATGCAGTATGCTCCACTAATTTCACAATGTGGTAAAGGAGATAACAGAGGGAATACATTCTTTCCATCTCAGCATGACTACTTTAACTTGCCTATCAGAGACAAAAGCACATGGCTGAGGACGAGCACAGTCACTGCTGTGAGAGTAAGTCAAAGCTCTGCATTCTCACATGGCTATTGACCAACTTTCAATGAGACAAATGCCACCAACTCCTCCATGCAAGACCGAGCATTTACCTCTGGTACATGGATAATTATCCTTTGGTGGCTGCTCCATTCGGAATTGTGCTGACAGGGCTCCATCCAATCCAGCAGCACATTTGAGGGATTATTGCTGATGCTTCATAGACTCATAAAACACTCTGCTCAAAGGAGTTTTGAGTGGCACAACTCCATGCTTTGCTTCCCAGCTGCAGCCTGAAGTTCTACAAAATGTCAGTGCTGAGCACAAGCTACTTTCACAAGCAATTAAGACAGACTACATGAATACCTAGCTCAGCCTGCAGGCTACATCAGACTTGTCTTTCAGTTTTGATCAATTACTTTGCCCTTCACTTTGGTAAACAGAAAAGCTTGTTTTCCTTTCTCTCTACCACACACTGCATCTGTTTTCCAAATTCCACCACCCCAAACCACACATGGCAGCCCCTGGACCAGTTTTACTCTATGATGAAATCCCTTTAGCCAAAAGACTTGAAGGTAAAGTACCTAATGCAGCAAGGTTCCTAAGTAAGTGCTACTGTCTAAAAAAGATATCTCTGAACACCTCAAACAAGTTCAAAAGCATCAACAGGACTTTACCTCCTCCCATTAAGATTTCTTCAGACAATTTTACTTGGCACAGTGCTACAAGCCACACATTCTGCTTAAGTTGTTGCCATTTCTGCAACTCTCTTTCTGAAATCAGCTTTAACAGTATTGGAGCTTAGCAATTATATATAGTCTTGTCTATAATCTTATGATATCCTGGTCTCACTTCTCAACACAGCAAGTTCTTCAGCTTAAAACCCACTGGAACAAGAGCAAAGGGGCAATGGAGGGGAAAAAAGTCCAGTACTGCACCATGATGCCCTCAAATGCAGAAGCTCATCCGCATGACATGACACTCACTCCAGCTGTAGAAACACTCAGGCTTCAAACACTGTGTGCACATTCAGTGCCTAAACACTGGAAAAGAACTGCCCAGAGCCCAGTATTTACACCAAACTGCTCTCAGATTTTTTACTACATATTTAACTTCATACATCATACATCACTTCTACTCAAACTGAGTAGCAACAATAATCAACATGATTCTGACAATTCATGCTTTCAGCTACAAAGATGACACAGTTAAAGTTTCCAAGAGTCAACAGAGTCAACAGAAGTAAAGTAGAACTTTTTGCATAAGCCTAGTTACCTTACGTAAACCGAGGTTTGAATTTCTCTACAAAACAATGTCAACAGTCATAAAACAGAAATCGAAGCAGTGCCAAAGGGTTAACACTTTCTGATGGTAACACTTGTAGGGTTAACATTTTATGATGATAACACTTATTCGGAAGACTGGAGATCAATTTTAAGGTAAGAATCATTGGTGATTTATGTAGGTTTCATCCCACCTCATGACAAACCCTTCATGACCACTTGTAACTGTTCAAATTCCATTTAGGACAGAACAAACCAGCTTTGAGGGACATGGCTTCAGTTCCATATTTCAGCTGATCCCATGGAGTTACACCCCCAAAGCGAGCCAGCAGAGCAGGGTACTCACGTTGCCCATGTACTCGGAGAGCAGGTCCTGCAGGGCCTGGCGCACGGCGTTGCACTCGGCCACGATGCGCTCGCGGCGGTCGTCGCGCGTGCACGAGGAGTCGGCCATGAGCGCCGCCCCGCTGATGATGCTCTCCAGCCGCTCCTCCAGGGACGGCCGGAACCGCTCCTCGCTGAACGTCGAGGGGTCCACGATGATTTGTTTCTTAAGAGAAAAAGTTCTGCAAATCAGTTACCAGCCCAAGTGATGCCTTAGGATTTAGCTTTCATGTTTTTCAAATGCTGTTGTGCTTTAGTGTGTAACTCTGAAACTCCTTACAGAACATTAGCTGCTGTCTNAGGACACGAAATGAACGACATGCAGGCAGTCAAGTTGTCGGGGCAAAAGAGAGCAAGATTTATCTTTCTGCTTCGGTCCNAGGACACCTCACTGTCTCAGGCCTCCAGAGATGTAAACAACAGCTAACTGGCGGGGGGAAACTTGGAGTAAATGACTTCATTACCTGAAACTGTAATTGGAGGATTAACCCCTGCTACATAAATGGACCAAATTTGTAATTGTCTGAAAAACTCATGACTGTCGTCCGTCTTGGGTGTAACCCATCTTGGAGGCTTTTGACAGCCCAAGGTGTAGCTATTGAAGGTCTTCAATAAAAACCCACTTTTATTCTCTTAATCTTGTCTAGCCTCTGCTCTAGGCAGCCACCCCTAAGTGGTTAATCAAAGCAGTGTGTTACTGTTAAGTTAGGCACACAACCAACACTTAGAGCAAGCTCCTGATCATGCATTAAGAGGCAAATGACACCATTTTGGCACTGAGGAGGACTTTCATGAGTAGTTTTGTAAAATTACTAAGAGGTTTCCCAGCAGATTATATTGCTACTCATTTCTTGTGCTGCTTTGACAGCTAAACAAAACTTGGCCATAGGAAGCCTTGTTACATGAATGGCAAAAATCAAATGTGCCAGTAAAAATAAGGTTCAAAGTAGAGAATTCTTCCTAATGACATGTCAATTTGGATGGGCCTTCACTAGTTAACTTGTCAGATATAATTATCCCGTCATGAACAAGAAAACAAACATCCAAAATTAGCTCTATGTACTCTGTTCTGTTGCCCTACTTTGCACAGTCTTTCTTCTCTTCAGTGTTAGGCAGGTAAACACAACTGTATTCTTGAAAATTCTCCAAATGAAACACTGACATAAAGGTTTCAAACCACACAGAAATCAATTTAATCATTAAAATTACCACAGGTTTCTCTTGCCAGAGCATTAGCAAGTGCAGCTCATACCAAGAGACTCAGGGCTGAAACAGCAGCACTGATGTATCTGCTCTCAAGGGGCCAATACCACCACCCATGGAAGCTCCCCAGCAAGAAGCTGCACAATATTTATCACCTTTGACTATTTTCAGGTGATTTGTTTAAACAGGTCTGTAATTAAATAAATAAAAATAATTTAGCCATTTCACAGTTTGGTGGTTTGTTTAGGATTTGGCTGGGTTATTTCAGGGGTGGAATTTGTTAATTTTAAAAGAAGTCCCAAAGCTTTTGAAACGGGCATTTTCTCAGTTTGTACTTGAGCTAACCTCAGCAGCCACACCACAACCACCTCCTCCTGACAGCCAGCATATTTCACATCCCTGTGGAGTAACCATGCAGCCATCACAGCAGGATGAAAACACGGCATGTGCTCTTCAACAAATTCCCTCCCAGCTCTTCCTGAAACTTTTAGCCATTGGCTAATACAATGGTAGTGTGCTACCACTCCAGAACTGCACCACCAAAAAAGAGAGATAACAATCAGCTTGTTATCTTCTGGTAGTCATTTCATATTTTACCATCACTGGAGTATCTAGGGGCATGTGTGCTCAAAGCCTCTATTACAGGAGTGTAATAACACTCAAGCAGTGTAACGGAAATGAAGCGCAGGGATAACATCTGCCAAGAACCTCAACACATTTGTTTTGTCAGACTCCTTTGGCAGGGATGAGATGAAGCTATCGTGAAGCTGGCCTACTGATCAGGCACTGCTGCTATTAGAGAGCCTAACAAAGTGGAATTAAAAGCTCAAAAAGTTTCATGTGAACTGCACCACTCAAAAAGTAGCCTGCAGCTGTATATTGCAGAGTTTGTATAGTAAAAAGGTGATTTATCAGAAATCCCATTAGCTGGTTTGAGCTGTCCAAGTCAATCCACGGACTTGGACCTGACATGGTGCTGGTGCTGCAGGGCTGCCTTCCCCTCCCACAGGCACATGTGAGAACCTGCAGCCCCTCGGGGCTAACCTGAGGCACACTCTGAAGGCATACTGGGCATCTGATGGAATTTCAGAAAGGCAAACTCAAAACTGAAACCAGTCACAAAGATCAAGACAGCCATAACATCCTCTTGTTACCCAAGAGATTACAGGGAAAGGCTTCCCATCAGGCACAGGGAGAACTCAAACAGCACTTTATCCTGGCAAAATACACATGGCAGAAAAGGAGGAACAAGAGCGGTAAGAGCAAAAAGGAGAAGCTGGGCAAAATCTGGCAAAACCACAACTATTAAATGCCTTTTGAGTGATGGCTTTGCAATATTAAATAAAGTTCTAGAGCAAGTTAGTGCTACAGTGTTTAAAATTCAGAGGGTGAATCAGGTAGACACTGAATCCTGGCTTCAGAAGTAAAGCGATCTCAGTAAAAATGCATGGCTGTCCTCAGCAACGTGCTGAATGCAAGATAAAGAACATGACAGATCAGTACAACATATCAGTGTGAAACGACTTCATTTCCAACCAAAGATCATATTAAAACTTCCCACTTCATGTTCCTCTCAATAGGTAGTTTCAGCAATTCCAAATACATGATTCACTTTTAATAAATCACTTCTGTCACTTCCAAGAATACATTACATAAATATATTATGAAATAATCAATTTCAAATAAACCATCTAATGTAGCAGTAGGCTAACTGCTATTTCAGAGCTAGTTTAACTTGACAGCCTTCCATCACCAAGAACCACATATATAACTTTCTATATTCCATCAACCCTAGTTTGGAAAATGACTTTTTTAAAAAAAGCCTACTTTGCCTACAACTTGCTGCACTTCAGTAGAAAGTGATCTTCCAGGCAATAAAAGCAAGCTGCGGCTAACAAACCAGGTGAAGAAACGGGAGAGCCAGAGGGGTTTTTCACAGCAAGGTTCCAACTCACATCGAAGTTGTTGAGGGCGTAGGCCAGCTCTCCGCCCCCGCCCTGCTGCTGGGCAGCGTCGTCTGAGGCGGTGGCCTGGGCGGCATTGGAGATGCCACTGACGGCCTGCTGCAGCTGTTTGTAGATCAGGTCCCTGTTGGCTTTGTAGGCAGCCACGTCGGGGTGCTGCAGGCAGGCCTGGGACGCCGTGTACAGGATGGGCACGTTCTTCTGCAGGATTCCTCTGGCTGCCGCCATCTGATCGCGGTGACCCACATCTTTCAACTCCTGTTAGGAAAGTTAAAGGGGAAAAAATGGGTTTGAGAGCACTGCCCGCATTCAACATCCATGCACTTTCTCCCTGCATCTTCAAAGCACAGGCAGGTTCTTTGCCTCGAATCTGCTCAAATCTGTCTGCTGAGTATTCCTATCCTTAAGGGCTCAACTAATTGCAAAACACGACAGCTTCATAAAGCCAAAAAACAACAACACTGCAGGGCAATTCACAACACCACAATTCAAAGTCTGTCGTTAGATTTTTGTTCCTCTGCAGCAAAGGACCGGCGTTTTAAAAGCTGTCCTGTCTTGCACTTGCAGATGAGAAGCAAGATCATCTTTAATTTAAACTCCCAGGCTCACAACCAGAACGTTTTCTTTAATCTCACCTAGAAGATGGCGTTTACTCTCCTCAAGAGACTCAGGTACTTAATTTCAGAAGAACAAATATATAATCTCATTCAACTTCTTGTTCACCTCCAGTGAGACAAAATTAATCCAATGACTGTAATTACCACTAATTCAAGATTAGCGAACAAGTCCATAAGTCTTTTCCCAAACACTCTGTGCTGTAATTCTCTAAAGCACCATCACCTCTGTTTTGGAACAGAGCACCATGATCAGATAAAGCCTCTGAGTCCAGCACAAGCAGTAAGTTTATAAAAGGAAGAACAACCACAGTTATTAGCAGCAGCAGCATTTCAAAGTTACCTCTTAAATCTAACAAAGAAGCAGTGAAACTGGAGACAAGGACTGCCTTACTGAGAAAAGGGAAAAAAATTCTGTCAGGCTCTCTAAAATGAATGGGCAATAGGTGACCTCTGTAAGGTACACACTGAGCAGGGAGGGCACCCCAAGCAGGCACAGAGATTTACGGATTTTGTACAACCACTTCCCATAGTGTGGAACAATCCATCACAAAGCAGTTTTCGAGCATTTATTGCATTGCCATCACAATCCTACTACCATTTACTGCAATCAGATTTGAGATACATAACCAACTGGCGATCCCTTTTTGACTGTACCCAGCTTATTTTCTAAGACAAATCTGTGCAAAAAAACCCAAACAGTGTCAGAGGTGCATAAGTAGTTTTGGTTTGTACATATCTACAGAGCAAAAAGGCAAAAAATGCTCTAAAAGAATTATGCTATTTCTGATAAGTTAAACTGCCCACACCTCTGCTTTCTTCTGAAACTGAACTACACAAGAATGAGTCACACTAGTGCTGTTGAACAAAACAAATTTCACATGCAATTTAAGTCTAAGCACAAGCTATCCAAACACAGAATACACCCACAACAAATAGGAATTTAGACCCCCTCCTCCAAAGGACATTTCAGTGTAAGACCAGTGAACAGCACCACTCACTTCCTCAGGAAGTTGTAGCTATGCCCAGCCATGGCCTTTGCTGCCTGTGCACGTGGACATGACATATTCAGTCCATCTGTGCGAACCACACCAGCAATGGGGTCCAGTGAAGTGCCCCAGGACTGGGACACATCTCAGCTCCCCGTCCTCACGCACACCTGCACTGCTTCAAAATAGGAAGTGCAGCTCTTGGGCAACAGCATGTCATTAATGCACTAAAACACTGACATAAACAAATGCTACTATGAACAAATGGCATCGGAAGCAGTGCCCTACAGCCAAGCAGACTTTTCTTGCTTACCAGGCAAGCTCACAGTTCCTAAACATGGCAGACCACAACATAAAATACTCAGCAATAATGTAAAAAAAATTAAGTAAAAGTATTAACAGAATAGGGACTGTCCACAAGCAGCAAGGCTGCCTTATTTTGGAAAAGAAAAGTAAGAATTAATATACAGAAGTGGTCACACTATACCTGCTGTCTTTTGGCTGCCATTATGTTAAGCTTGTTCACTTCTGGTTTGAGGGCTTTGTACTGGATACCCAAGTCCTGCTCCGTGCCAGCATTTCTTAGTTTCAAGATACCATCTTCCACCTAAAAGAATATATAATCACATATTTTTCCAAGCAATACAATCCACAGGTGAGGAGGTAATTCAGAATGTATTTCATAGCAGACCGAGAAAGCAATCTTTCTCTGCCCTGTTATTTTTTGGAGAAAGACACTTTAAGGCTAATAGGATACAGTGCTTAGCTACTACTTCATAGTCACCAGGTACCAGAGACAGTCAAGTACACGTATCTGAAAGAGCATGAAGGAGTCCAGGGCCCTGGCAGAGGCACGGCAGTGGCCAAAGGGCACGGGGGAGTCCTCAAAGCTCATTTGCAAAGGAAGACCCAGTATCCAATGTCATTTCACTTCAAATTCTGCACAAACCACTCAGCCACTCTGTTGCTCATAGGAAGGACAAGCTTCCTCGAACAGTCCACTTTCATTTTTATTTAGACTGCCGAAGCTACTCATCCCTAGTCACTGCAAGGGAGTACTGGTTATAAGAAAGCCAAATTCTGTAAGATGAAAGAGCTGGCTCTCACCTGCAGCTAAAGACCAGCACTCACTTAGTTTCTGTACTAAAAGTTCAGAACACAGTGCAGCTCAATGTTAAAAGCTACTGACAGTGAGTATAAAAATGAGTGACACACGCCCACTGCACACTGCTGAGAGGAAAAACCCCCAGACCCTCCCCACGTTCTGTTGAGAGGAAAACCCCCTAGACCCCCCCCACTGAAAAAGGGAGCTGCTGACAGCACATGCCCCACAGGGTCACACAGATAGTGGGCACCTGGCAGTGCATCCCCGGCACAGCAGAGCCCCACACTTACAACTTTGAGCTGAACAAGCAGCTTGTAGACATCTGCCATGTCAGCCAGGATGAGCAGGCGGGTGACGGCGGAGAGCAGGGCGCGCGCTGCCCGCACCATGTTCCCACGCTTCACTGACGAGCAGGGGTCGTCTGCAAATTCCCCCGACGCGCTCTTCATCAGGTCACCTGCATGGGGGGACAGCAGGGGCTGGCTTCAGCATCACACAGCATCGCCTCAGCCACTGGAAAGACTCCTAAGCCAACCTGAGTCTCTAAAACAAAACGTTTGTGAAATACGGCTGATAGTTAATGCTGCATGTGGCTACCTATAAGTACAGCTGCCACGTGGCATTGGGGCAGAGGGGCTTGTGCAGTGAGGAAGGGCTGGGAAATCACACTTTGGTCCTTATTTCCATCTCTACAGGTGTTTCGGCATGCCAGAATTCTCTAGAGAGGTGAATTCAGCACACCTTTGCAAGGCTGCAGTTATTTCCCAAGCTCCGATGCTTTCAAAGCCTGAGCAAATGCTTTGATTTGTGTGCATGTAGGAGTTAAGCAGAAAGCAGCAGAAAGCCCTGTAAACATGCAGTGAGCTGCCACAGCTCCTGGGACTGTAAACAACTCGGAGCAATGACCTGGCTGGATATGCCCTGGTTGGAATTCAAAGCCAGGCAGCGCTTCGTAAAACGCTTCAACATTTCATAGCCTGTGGGGCTGCATCTGGTGCAGGAGCAAAGAATTTGGGTTTCAGATGGTAACAATGCCATTGGTTAACTATGAAAAGCAAAGGCCACTTTGCACAGCTAGAGCAATTCCTCCAGAAGGCATTCACAAAGCATAAAAGTAATGCCTGTGTATAGTCAGAGAAGTAAATTTCCGATTTCTCCCTCACTTTTTGAGGCGGCTTCCAGTACCACAGTTCCTACATGGCTGTAAGTTTTGGAATCCACGTTGTTATACTTGGATCCCTCTGCATCTCAGAAACATTAAGCTAGGATTTAGTTTAGAAAACAGTAGGTCCTCGGGGTCAGAGATTTGCAGGCAGTAAGAGATGACCAAAAAGCAGATTGCTATAGCTAGCTGCTGTTTCAGAGGCTTCCCAAAAACCTGTATGAAAAGTGTCCATGTGGCCAAATGCCAAAATAAAAATAGCGAGTCTCAGATTGAGACTAAAAAACCTCCACTGGCACTTGACAACTGACAGCTGACAGTGAGCCCCATGGAGCCCCCCACACCAAACAGGGCAAGGACTGCACCGAAATCTCTGCGTGATGCAGTCCCAGGAGGCTTATTTAATAGCTTATTTTTGACTGCTCAGAAGTGCCAACAGCTGGAGAGCCTGGGGTTAACCATCCTCATACATAATATCTTGCCCAGAAAGTTTTTCCCACCCAGGCACTCTACACCTTCACAGCTAAATTCAGCCCAAACACAGCTGCCAGCCTGCCCAAGCAACCACATCAAGATACTTGATTTTCTTCAAATGCTCCCTCCTATGTAACACCCTTCCATCATCTTAAATAATACACCCAAGAGTGGCACATAACATTGGAGGATAAAAATATGCTACTTCTGTACTGGGACACAGCAAAAAAGCTTTTGTCCAAGAACAGGCCAGCTCTGAATATCAACCCAAAGCTATCCCCTACCCAGCTTTGGAGAACACAACTCATTACTTTAACAAGGGTTAAGAACTTCAGATTTCCAGATGGGTGAGAGATGACGTACCACCAACACTGAAAGCTTCAAACAGCCAGGAGATTACAAAACCTCAACACAACTGACATGACCCTTTCTTTACTCCTTCTGGAACAGGCTAATAATAAAAGTCATCACCACAAGTATGAAATCCATTGACAATGTCAGGATTCAAAGCTATGTATTTACAAAAGCACAAAGTAACAAAATACAGGGGAATGGCTTCGGAGTTGGTTCAGATGGGATACTAGGAAGGAATTCCTCCATGTGAGGCTGCTGACAGCCTGGAATTCTTTCCTGTGAGGATGCCTAGGGAAGCTGTGGCTGCCCCTGGGTCCCTGGCAGTGTTCAAGGGCAGGTTGGATGGGGCTTGGAGCAGCCTGGGACAGGGGAAGACATCCCTACCCATGGCAGGGGGTGGCACTGGATGGGCTTTAAGGTCCCTTCCAATCCAGACCATTTTGTGATATGCCAGAAGCAAAATAGAGTACAAATATTTCCTCCTTTATTTACTTATACATAAAAGTCCTATATTTTCAATTCTCAATTCTCAAAATGTTATTTTCATTTATTTTCTATTTAAAACAACTTATTGGGCCACTTGCTTCACATGAATCTCAGAAATTGCTAACGAAGTTAAAAACCAAAATTATACTCTACCCATCTCTTAAATTGCAACCTTTCAAGCCAGTCCTAAAATAAAATGCTATTCCCTTTTATTTTAACAAGAGATTTTGAAAGATTTAGTGAGTTTCAAACGGCTTGTCAGGGTGTCAAAAGATAACTAGCTTCTCAAAATTAAAAGCAGATTATATTTAAAGTTGTTGCATATATATACATTTCTGCCAATTAAGGGAAGCTGGCTTTCAGACTTCTTTTATAAAGGGAAAGCACACTGGGGTAGTTCTTTTAGCTGGATTCAAAGGGCAAGAGGGCACTCTGGCCAGGCCTCAATACGCAGGTACTGCATTGTGTGGGCACATCAGCAGTTTCAAGGGGATCCAGCACCATCTTCCCATTTTCAACACTGAACACAGCACAACCACTTTGTAAGAAGGATTTTAAGAGTTAAAGTAACAGAGTGGAGAAGAGTCCAACTATGAGGCTCATATTACAAAGCTCGTACAAATTCTTGCATGAATAGTCTGTTTTTCCAATACAGCCTTAGATCTTCATTAGACATTAGGGAAAGAAAATAAAACAGAGTTGAGAAAAGAAGAGGCAACAGTAGCCATCCTATGATCTTGTCGATAAAGCACTAACAATTCAATTAAATGTAATGGAACAAAGCCCATTTTAGAAATGGTCAGATTCCAGTCCATCAAAAGAAAATTCCCATTTCCTGGTCTCTTCCCCCCACGCCCACAGGGTGTGACAGCACTTTCAGGCAGCACTATTAACCCTGCTCCCAGCATGGAAGATGATGACCACGGACTGAACTTGCTCCACACCACCACTGACACTAGGAGGGCACAGCGGCAGGCAGGACAGGCCAGCCAGGACACACGGGCACTGCTGCTCCTCTGCCAAGCTGGGGATTCATGCCCACACATCACCTCATACCCTTCAGCACCTCAGTAAAAAGCTGGCCCCAGGCTGCTCCGCCAGCAGTGCCAGGGACACACCAGTGCCACCAGGCCCTTCCCTCCTGCTCACAGCACCCCACCAGACTTCCCCAGAGCCTGCCATTCCCCAGCAAATGAAGGCAAGCAGGAAATCAGTTTCACGCCTCTACTGCTCTGGATACTGAAGTCCTATCTGACCAATAATTTCACCTTCAACACCCATCAGTAGTGTCACAGTAGGCTGGCCTGGCTTTCTGCTCTGAAGGATGAGGCCCCACACCAACTTTTGCCATATCAACACCAGAGTTGATACTTATGGCAACTAAAGCTTCCGATAATCCCTGATCTTGCCTTCAATTAAATACATATACTGGCTACAACACTCCTACAGTCTGCCAAGAGCCACCTCAGAGCTCCCTCAGGTTATGGCTTTTCAAAGTAGCACACTCCTAAAGTTTTGTTGCAGGAAACCGACTGAACTCATTGTACCTTTCTAAGAAATTTGGCTAACTGGTCTCAACAGAATTTTGAAGTTGAATTTTCCAAGAAGAATTCAGTATTTAACTTCAAGATGTTCCACAACCAGCCTCATCCTGACTCCTTGGAAATCCTTAGGCCAGACATCCTTGGTGATGAACAGTTGAAAAAACTGTTTTCCCCTTTCACAATTCATCTCACTGTTCAGTTTTGAAGAAACCTTCACTTAGAAGCATGAAGCACAAGGACACTGAGCTGAATCAGTTGACTCACTCCCCTGCATTTGCAACCTCAGCCATCAAAGCGTTCATCCCCTCTCTTACCTCAAACCCTATACAAGGGCTTAGGCTTTTTTATGTTAAGCTTTAATTTTTGGTCTGTTATGTAAAGTTGCTATAGAAGACACACAACAGGAGAGCACAGTGAAGCTCACATGCAGATACAGAGACAGAGACCTGCAGCCATCAGCATGCCAGGGAACCAGGAACAGCCTTGCCAGCCTGACCCCAAGGAAATTTTCTTCTTGAGCCCAGTTTGGAAAGCGCCTCAGTGCCAAGCACCTGGGTAAGGGAATGGTTCAAGTTCCAAAACACCTCCCAACAGCAGCCGAGGAGCTGAGCACTCTGACACACAATGAGACTCCACAGGGAGTCTGCAGCAGGGAGCAAGGCTGGGCAGGACCAGTGCTGCACCCTCTGTTACCCAGCAAACCTCTGACAACAGAAATGCCTGTAACAAATACTACAACAGTGCTGAAATTCAAGATGTTCACATCAAATGCCCTCCCAATACCAAGTCTTTTCTATAACCACAGCAGGATCTATTCTGAAAAACACTTTGATTCCTTTTCTCTACTTTTCTGCTCAAAACCTTTAAAAGTTTCATTACTTTATAAGAAATCGAAGGTCTAAAGCTTTAAACAGCCAAGAATCTTACTGTAGGATATTTCATTAACTTGCTTGCTGTAATTTATTCTTCCATTGTAAAAAACAAGAAGGCTTTGAAGATCCACTTACATTGATTTAATAGGCAGCCATGCTATTATTCATTCAAAATAGCTCTTTTCAGTTCTTTGTTTTTACCCCCAACAAATGGGATTTTATGAACAAGCATGCTCACTAAAATCATGTACTTTCTCAATCTTCTTCTCACTAGACTAAAAAAAATTTTTAATTTTCTCTGATGAGACAAGTTATCTATTGTCCTAATCATCTTCATTATCCCTGTCTACATTCATTCATCTTTTTTTATTGTGGTAACTAAACCACTCCCTACTCTAAATAGAGGCATTATTAATGCTATTTTCCTGTCCTCCACTGAAGATTAATTGTGCTCTATATCTTTAATCATGATCACCCTGCTGCTGACCACCACACGCAGATTCTCCTCTCCACTTCTGCCCCTGTTGCAAAAGGCAGGTTAAAGGACCAATGCCAGGAAGATCTGCTGAGCACATGCACAGGGTTTTGCATCACACTTTCCCTGTTTCTCCAGTTCATAAGTTCAACTGGCCTGCCTGGAGGCTTCTGAGGTGCACAGAGTGTACATAACCACATACACTGGGAGGCTGTATCTCCCTGCTGATACTAGCATTGCTGAGAACTGCAATCCTCCTGGGCACTGGCAGCAATAACCCTTCCCTCGGTTCTAGCTCATTTTTTACCACTTGCTTCTCATTTCCTCAAAGGCTGGTTTGATTTTTCATTTCCTCACCAAAAGCTGCTCTGCTAAACCTGGCCAAACACTGGCCCAGCTTTGACCCCTGGTTGTGTTGCAACTGTGTCCCTACAGAGGATGGCAGGCACCTCTTCTGTCCAGAAGATTCACTGCAGTCTGACCACCCACCAGCCTGAGGAAAGAGGCACAGCCACCTCTTTTACACCAGAATCCATGCAAGCTGCAAGCAGAAAGGGAGGAAGAAGTGAAGCAACTTTAAAGTGGGAAGTTATTTTACTCCAGCACCTCTCAGCTATGTGCTTCACCTCCTCTGTCAAAGCCAACAGAGCAGGGAGGTTTTGGCATCAAGCCTATGTGTAGTCTCAGAACCAAGAAGGAGCCAAGAAACATGTGAAAGGGTCATCTGGAAGGTTTTTTACTCAGTCTCTCCTTCCCACCAGCTTTTCACTGCAATATTCAGCTACAAATCCAGCTCAGGGAAGTTCTCAGTCCTGAGGGCTGAGCAGAGCTTCCTCTCTCACCAGCATGACTGAGCTGTTTGGAGGTACCCACAGATGAGCTCTGACTCTCGACTGAGTAGCAGTTGAGCACTAACAATTAAAGCCTGGAGTCAAAGGGGGCTCTCTTGCTCTTTGTTGTTGTTAAATTAAGCCAACTCAATTAGCCCCTAATATCGCAGCCTTCTTACCTTGATCTTTTCCTTTGGTCTGTCAACCAGGCTCATCCAGAACTTAGAACCATTTTCAACTAATATTTCACCACTCTGCAACTTCAGCTACAAACAAGTAATTAATGCTAATGAGTTTTCCCTTTTTTGCCGCAGCAGCCGTCACCATTAATACCAGTTGACTGGGTTTCACTGAAGCATAGAAAAGACTCATGACTGGAAGAATGATAAATGATTTATGAGCAACAATATTTACTAGTGCATATTTTAGAGGAAGTAGCTCCATAGGCTTTTCTTGCAGGTCTGCTCCAAGAAAGTAAAAACGAAAATGATAAAAATCAACATTAGATGTGAGGAAGGAAGCCTGGAATATTTAATCAAGGTCTGCACATTCTGTTTGGTGCTGTTTACATCTTACATATTCAAGAAACTGTCGAATCAACACTTGGCTTTTCCTCCTGCAGTGCTGGTCTCTATACAGACATATATTGAAGAAATTACTGACATATTTGAGATATAGTCCCATGAAATTCATAGCTACAGAGAGCACGTTTACTTTTGAGCCTAAACTGAGTTCTTAAATGCTCTTCAAAGAATCAGCCCTTCTGCTTCTCAATCTCTACTTGGGCCATCCAATTTCCAGACCTATCCAGTTACGTTACTGCTCAGGGATGCCAGCCGGGCAAGCTGAGAACTCACAAGTTGAGAGGGGCAGAGTCATTAGAAAGAGCAGCAAAGGGAAATGGGAAGAATTCTACTTGCTCTGAAGAGCCACAGTTTGAAAAGCCACCAGATCCACACTCTTACCTTGCTTGCGAACATCCTCCACAGCTGCCACCAGCTCCTCCTTCAGGAACTGGCTCTCCTTTGCAATTTTGTCTCCTTTCTCCAGGAAATTCTCTGTTGCTTGTTCAACTGAAGCAGCCAAGACATGGGCCTTTTTAGAACGGCCTCGCTTTTTATTGGAGGGGCCCTTGTTGCTGGTGTTAACCAGTGTCGTTACCTAAAGGCATAGATGGAAGGGAAAAAACCCAGCATCAAATTTAATGCTGATCCATTTGATAGTAAGGCCAGATGTATTTTTTGTTCTAGACAGTGTATTTATTAGTCATACCTGCACTACTGCCATCTCCAAAAGTTAACCTAATGAGTGGTTTTCACATTTAAACACTACCATGCTTCTTGATTCTTTAGATGAGCAACATAAATGCAGCAAAGCAGCTCAAAGATTTCTCTAATCAGCAGCGGACCTCAAAAGTTGATTTTAAGAATGGAGATCTATTTGTATTTTTGATAAACTGCAGTCTCAGTAACAGGCCAGAGCTCTTTGGCCCCACATAAAAGAAACCAAGGTGGGGATAATTAGTTTGGGATAACTCTCCAGTCATAAGAGACGCCAGACAAGGTTGAAGTCTGGGTTGAAGAAATGTAGATACACAGTATCTTTTCAGTCCAACACAGTGCTGTAGACAAGGGGCTGAATGCAGAGCAAAGGACTTGGCAGAGCTCATTATTTCCCTAAAAAACTCCAACTGTACTCTCACAATCATCCTGCAATCAACAGGTATTTCCAAGCTCTGTGTCTTACACTAAAACCCTGCTGGGAGCAGAGTCATCATCAGAGGCCAGGAGACCCCCGGTACACGCCAAGCTCAGGATCAGGATCAGGATCCATCCCCTTCCAACACAACCACGTCACAAAATTCACACACGCGTCTCCATTTGCCTTATTCCTTCCCCTCCTTTTTGGAAAGCCTCAGAAAACGCACACAAAGCTACTTCAGACGGACATTAAATTACAATACTAAAAAAATTACTACTCTGGAAAGTCCAAGGACTGCTGACATAAAGGTCCTCAGAGCTGAATCCATCTTCCCAGCTGGCTGATGCAGAGGGGGAAAGCCATCAGTTGGGAATATTGTAGTTGGTTAATGGGGAACATTTGTACTGGGTAGTCTCAGGTCATTGTGTTCTACAAATAAAGAACAAGTTGCAACAAGGCAATTTGCTCCAGTTCCCTCTCTGTATTTTGCCAGTCACATCATTCAGAAAACTGGGGATTGCCAGTACAGCCTGTTGTGCTTATTCCCTGAGGAGTAAGTTACAAACACTGCACTTGGTGAAAAAGGTCCTGTGAACAAGTTTGCTCGGTTATGTTTGCGAAATTAGGACAATTTCTCTTAAGCAAAGACTCCATCAATAACTTCAGCTAAAAGGACTCATCATCCAACTGTCCACCTGAGGATCCAGAGGGAACAAGTATCAGGTACAGACAGCAGCTTGGTGACTAAAGGGAATAATACTGCAAATAAAACTTGATCATTGCCATCTGTACTTACAGGAATTGTGTCCAGCTCATTCTGTCATTTTAGACATTTCATATTCCAGGAAAACAATACTGAAGACAACAAGTGAACTGTCTCCTGTGTACTTTCTCTTCCAGACCTCCTAGAAAGTCTCTTCCAAGAATTTTCAAAACACCCAATACACACAGCTCCCATTTACAAGACTTACTTCAGCCTTCCTATGCTCTTCAGTAGTTTCCACTGAGGCATATACACCACAGAGAAAGCTTTTATTCACAAATCCAGCACAAAATGTAGGCACGGAACATTATTTCAGTCAGAAGTCCAGAAATGCATCTTAGTAATTACTGTGTCTAATCAGGTGCTGAAGCAGCACAGTCTCCCTGGACTCATGACCAGCAACTGTTCCAATGAAACTGAGCAAAGAAACTGCTTGTAGACTTTTAAAATTTTATTTTGCAATGTTTTACACCTAGGCTATAAGCTTTGTGACTTAATTAATAAAAACCACCAAAACAGGCAGTCATGTTTGCAACTGTTTATTTTGCCCCGGCTTTTTTCCTACCTGTGTAACAAGAGGCTCGAGCAGCCTTTCAACTGCCAGTGTCCTTATCTCCAGGCTTTTGGGGTCCCATTTGAAGTTCACGTTGGCTGCGGTGACAGCAGTCATTTCTGCCAGAAGAAAAGAGCTACATTAATACCATTT
This sequence comes from Hylia prasina, assembly GCA_013397195.1. Lineage (NCBI taxonomy): Eukaryota > Metazoa > Chordata > Aves > Passeriformes > Sylviidae > Hylia > Hylia prasina. The sequence goes on along the minus strand of VYXD01008190.1, from coordinate 797,170 downwards.
TTTATTGTTAATGCATCTCAAAAATAAATTAAAATGCAGCCTGTTAAACACAAAACATCCACTTAGCATAAGTGAAGGTTACAGCACCTCCAGAAACATTAGCTTTGATTCAAATGGTGCTAGTTTGACAAAACGTTATGACAATATATAGATGTTACCTGCACTTTTTGGTTAGAAAATAAAACCAGAAGCAAGTAAAGCCACACACAAACCTACCACAAAGCCACGCTGTCTCATCAGAGCAATGACAAGATCAGCAGTGTCTGGGCTACTCACTGGTGGTCCCCAAGCAACGAAGAAGGACCACAGGTAGTGTGGGCACTTTGCCCATGAAGCTGGGTGCCCCCTGCCCAGCTTTCACTGCCTCCCTTCCAGAGCCAGCTCTCCTGTGCCCCCAGACACAGCCCCAGGCGTGGGGGAGCAGAAGGGAACCCCTTGACTTCAGCAGCTCCGGAATGCTACCCCCTGCGCTCAGCTCCACCATGAGTCATTGCCCAAAGGCTCTGCCAAAGCAGGAGCTATGTTTAACCCAACCCAAGCAACCTCCTCCTTCACCCAGTTCACCTTTGGGGAGTACAAAGGTAAAGGAGTGAATGTAAGCCTCACAAAGCCAGAAAATCCAGCTGGTTCATACTTAACAGCTTACATATCTATTACACTTCTCCTTAACATTTGCATAGGAGGGAAAAGCAGATTTGCATGAAGAGATCTGTTCAAAGCTGTCACTGAGCCGTTCCTTCCCGTTACAGTTTTATATCAACATCCCAACGGAACAGCAAACATACTTATGGGAAAAGTTGAGCGAAACTACTAAAATAGCTCTGCTGTTGAGACCAGCAGTCTAAAAAAAACAGAACTAAAAATAAGGAAGTACAACAAATCACTGGATTAACACCACGATGCTGCACATTACAACAAAAGAATAAACTGAACAATAATTTCAGTAAGAAATGGATTTAAATATTACAGATCCATAAAACCAATTCATATCACTTCAAATATAATAGAGTCTAGCTCTTCCTGCTTTGGGCTGACCTCAAAATTCAAGATTAGACTAAACCTACATTTGTAACTTTTTATTTTTAAAAAAAGTAAGGAAGAGAAATAGATTTCCTAAATCTCCATCCACCGATCTTCCTAAACACCTACTGCTGAGGTCATTTTAAAGTTCATTAGCTGATATTTTTAATCTTTCTCTGGCCAGGGCATTGCCTGCACAGCATCTCAGCAGTCACGTTGCTCTGACAGCACCAGATGTCTCCAAGCTGCCAGACGAGCACAACATCCCGTTGTTTTTAAAAAGCAGGAGGCAAGGCACTAATTTTGGTAACCAACAATGTTTACAACACGTACCACCAACCAACTGCTCTCTCCCGACCCCAACAGCTAATTGTGCACAAGAGGGCTGCTTGTTTCCCAGGGAAGAATAAAAACACTAGGGCACTGGAGGAGCTCAGCATCACCTGGCTCAGGGCTGCTCCCCAGCCATCCCACGGTCTCTCGCACCACAGGCACCATAGCAGAGATTAAGAACTCAGTCCAGCAGCGTTGACCAAAGCTGACACACTGAAGCACAACTTCACAAGGTGCAAGGCAGGAATATCCACCCAGCTGCATTCAGCTCTCCGCTACACCCACGCTCCAAGTGCCCACACTGCTGCGCAAAAAAGGCTTTAAAAGCTGAAAGCTTAAAGAAAGAGAGAGACTAGAAAGAGCCTGATCAATGCTGGCATACATGTCACCCTTCTGATGGTGTGCACTGAAAAAGCAGTGGGTGCAGGTGAATGCTCCAGCTCCAGAGCACAAGCCAGGCCACAGCTCCACAGCCCCCAAGGAGCCACAGGAAGGTGGAAGGTGGTCACCTCCTGTCCTCCCCTACCTCTGACAGCAAGCACTAAGCACTGTGAACTCATTAATTAACCTTCTCTCTCAATCCCTCCCCTTTTTATTTCACTCACCCACTGGCTTGTGCCACAGCCCAGATGCTGGCACAGGGCATGCTGTGAAAAGCCGTTCACCCCCAGGTAGCTTCCCACCCTCCACAGGGAATTTCATTGGTTTATTTGCTCCCCATTAGCTTGGCACAAATGCTTCCTACGTAAGTAGTCAAGAAAAATACACTGACAGCCTTTGTGGCTTCTGAGAAACAGAGCCAGGGCTCCAGAAAGACAAGCAGGTTTCTAAAGAAAGGCTTTTTCTGTGGAATTAATGCTGTTACACCTCTCGCAGAAACAATGTGCAGGACGAGGTAACCATGAGAAGATGCATTAATTGTATTAGTAGGATAATAAAGGCAATTCATCTGAAAACATGTTAGTATGATAGTTCATGAATTGGCCAAAAGTAATGGTCTATAAAACCACTTAGTAGCAATGCTATTGAAATTTATCTAAAAAGCAAAGCTGGATATCAAATAGCCTGTTTGGCAGCAATGGCTTGGATCATTTGTACATTGCAATAAATATGTTTATTCAATTAAATATTTGTGGAGAATACAGGAACAGGCTATAGGTTACCAACACATGGGTGAGATGGGTTTAGGGGATAAAAGGACAACTGCCAGGGCTGTGGTTCCCCCAGTTCTCTGGAGCTTGCCTTTTCCCTGTGACTGCTCAAGCACTCTCAGAGTGAATTCAAATATGGTAACAGGTAGCAAATCACATCATGGGATATTGGAGCAGAGTGATTAATCCTTGGTGCCTGGAGAGCACACCACAACCCCCACTGCAGTCACTCCAACACCTACAGGGAAAGAGGACATCCTCTGGAAGAGGAACCCACTTGCAGAGCAGTGCAGCACTGGTTTGGCAGCTGGGACAGCCCAACTGACATGGAAACAGGTTCTCCATGCCCCAGCCCCACAAATTTCAAGGACAAAGCAGCACAGACCACATGGCAGAAGAGTGAGCAGCGCTGCATCTCAAGGGCAGGAATATATACAACACCACCACTGCACAGGGAGTTGTGGTTGCCCAGCCTGTGGTTTCATAACCAGCAGAAAAGCTGCTTAAAGACCAATGTTCATCCTCCCACACCCCTCCAGGAACTCATTCCCATTTGCACATCACACCCCCTCTGTACTGGCACAGCTTTCCCCACGCTTGAGCGATTAACCAGATGGGGAAGGACTGATTTGGCTGGAGTGAAAGAAATCTATTTTTGCAAGGTGGGCTGAGATGCCCATCTGGCTCACCATGCCACCACAGACCGCTGTGGCAAGGGGGGATGGCACCATCAGCTGGCACCCTTGGCAAAACCACCACAGTGGGAACACAGGGCAAAGTTGGATGCCACAGCCAAGCTGAACCAGGAGCCACTGAAAATTGAGCATCAAGCAGAGCTTCTGCAGAGAGCAGGAATGTGCTCCCTACACATCTGATGCTCAGACATGTGAAGCTCCAACCATTCTCACCAGCCCAGCACATTAGCTGTAAACCCTTTGGGTTATTTTCCTGTTCATCATGGTGCTCATTATTACAGTAGGGTTCAACAGTAACAGTTTTTTACTGTGTGGCTTAGTGCACTGGCAAAGACATGAGGGCAGGGGAAGCACAGGAGTTTAAAGAAGCCACTTTCAGAGCTCTGCTCCAGCCAATGATCTGCAAGCAGAATCATCCCTGGACATCTCTCTCTTGCTTTGTACAAACAGTCAAGATCTCAGCTACAGCTAAAAATTAAGGACAGGTCTCCATTTTGCTTCAACCAATCACTGTTGCCATCCTACTGGCGCTCTCCCTGCCCAGAGACCCACGCTGGCACAGGCCACTGCAGAGAGCTCAGTCTCAGAGTAAGCTGGTAACTGAAACTGCCCTTCCCAGGTCCTGTCCTGATGGAGGAGGTGGGACTGTGCAGGGAAAGACCAGCATGGAGATGAGCTCTGCTTCTGAAGTGTCCCCCAGGGCAGGCCCCAGCCCTCCTTGGAGAGAAGGATGAGCAGAGGGGATGTCTGAGCTGCTGGAGCTGCCTGGAACACACCAAGAGTGATGTGCCCACGATGCTCTTTCCAAAAGCCAACTGGAAGTCTGAATGTTCTCAAAAACTGGTAATTTAAGGTTTTAGGAATAATTTCAGATACCTACTTCCATAATACTGGCATACAAATAATTTTTAGATACTGGCAGGCAGAGGAATGCAGCTCTGCAGCTGCTTTGCAGAAGTGCCCTGAAGGCACCCAAGCCAAGGCTTTTCCAAAAGCCTGTGAAGAAGCACAATTTGAACAGCAAGCTCTGCACCCCAACGAATCACAAGGGCTAAGTGCTCCTTAGGGGGGTCCTGTTTTTCCAGGTTGCACTCCCACACACACACACCTGAAGGCAGTGCTGGCTGTATCTCAGACACTACTGAGTGAGTCCATTCCACCTGCCCTGTACCAAACCATCCTGCAGGCAGCCCACCTCGGGGCAAGGGTAAATCCCTCTGGGTTACACAGCAAAAAATAACTGCCCATCTCCTGTGCTTCAGCCCAACCACCTTGTGCTACCTGAAAAGTCTTTAACATGACATCTGCTGTCAGTCTTCATGTTTTAACTCTCCCGACAGGCTGCTTTCTAAAAGCTTTTAGCTGCACTCACTGATTTCTTGGTTTTTCTCAGGGAAGCAGATATGCAAGGAATGGTCTGACTGGCACAGAGAAGAGCTGACCCGGCCAGGCACAACAGACCACATGCTCAATTCCAGCACTGTGCTAGCCAAAATACCTAACACAGGATATGGGACAAGAACATTTTATACCTGGGAGGACATTCTCCATCTGAACACCCTTCCTGCTACTCCTCAGCTGTTCCCCATTCTGTGGGGCCAATGTGCCCAGGAGCAGTAAGAGGTATTTCACTGCAGTTTTTTGCAGCTTCTTTCTCTCATATGTCTTTAAGTAGTCTCACTCATTTTGAATGATAATCTGGTGTCCTATCATGCTTCCTGACTCTCTCAAGATACTCTACACTGCATAATGACTCTATTAGCCAAGTCCTGGGGATGGAAGATGGTGGGATTCACAACACAATGACCCGGCTTTATCTTCCAGACAGAAAATGAACCAGAACCCTTGTTCCCAGTGGAATCCTTTTGCTTGGCTTGTTACCCACCTGACAACCAGGAGGGATCCTTGACCTCTGCTGAAGGTGGCAGACAAAAGATCAAAGACCTTCAGGAGCTGGGTATCTAACACACACCATTAATGCAAGCCTTCTGAACAGGTTCGGTTTCATAGAGATTAAGGCACACTTCTATAAAACTCAGCTCACATGCTGGGGCTTCACATGGCCCACTGACAATTCAAACCTGGTTTTCATATAACTAGGAGTATCTATAAAATAAAAAGTTTAATTCCTTCCCTTCACAGTCTGCAAATTAATTTGTCTGCCCTGTTCCACAAATAAAGCCAACACTCGGCAGCCAAATAGCTGCGAGTCAACGATGTTTGGTGTATGTGATGCTTTTCAAGGAGGATTTAAACAGACTTTATTTAACATCAAGTATACACAACTAAAAACAGAGAGTTATCCTCTTCTAGCATAGCTTTCAACCTTACATTCCATCTGCTCAGCTACCAAATCCTGTCCCCCACCATAAATGCCATGCAGGTACTACCTCATTAGAAATCCTTACTGCTGGAATTTCACAGTCTGAAACATTAACACGAACTCAGGTGTCATGCTGTGGCAAAGCTCCTATTTGTATGTACAGGATGAGTTTGAGTTGAACCTGTCTTATGAGATTCAGGTCTTGGTGGCAAAGGTGGGATGTACTGCCTGTGTCTGTGTTATTAAACTTTGGAGTGCCTCCAAGTTCTGAGGTGTGAGTAGATACACTGGCCACTGGTCCAGCTTGGTGTCAAGGTAAGACCATCTCCACCTCATCCCAAACTCTTGGTTTTCATTGAATACAATTTTACTAAATTTTCAAGCATGGTATCTATACAAATTATGGAAAAGTATGTGGGGAAAAAACTTCACTGAATAAAACAACCTTCTGTAGAAACCAATGACCGTGTTTTCCTGGATGGAATTTCCTGTCAGTCAAGTATATTCAACTTTGCTACACCTTTTTGTTTTGTGGGGTTTTTTTTCCACAAACTGCAGTAACCACCCAAGAAAAACGACAATATTCAGGTTCAGATAAGCTTGTTTCTCACCAGTGCCAACCCAGTTCCAGGTCTCTTAATCTGCTTTCATAAATTTTTCTCTGCTGCTCTTGTGGAGAACACCCACAAGAGTAATCTGAAACGCTCATCAGACAGCCTGACACAGCCAGTAACAAACAAATGTTTCTCTATTCTCCACTCATTTAGACCTTGCTACTGAATTGAGAGATGAAACCTAATCCAGTGTCCCTACAAAAATCCATGAAATTCCTGACTCTGTTTTCTCTCCCAGCAGAGCCAGAAGCCACAGGGAGCCCCTCGCTTTTTCCCTGTGGCAGCAGTGCCCAGCCCACACAGCATCACATGGGAGTGGGCACAGGGCACAGCACCAGATGAGGATGCCTTACTCTCCCCCAAGCAGCCTGTGCTATCTCCTAGCAGCTTCCAAACTGTCACAGTGCTGGGGATTCCAGCAATTCATCTTCAGTCAGAATCAGGAATGGGCTCTGTCACTACAGGTTGTCACTCCTTCACTCAGGTCCAGCTGCTTCTTAGGGGATGAAGGCACGCTCTGCACAAGCAACTTCACTGCTGGTCCTGGGACCTCAGCAGAGATTTCACAATGGCAAATACGATGTTTGATTGGGAGATGCTGGTGCCAACAGCATCTTCTTGCCTCCAGTTATGCAAGTGTTCAGCTCTGATCATTTCCTTTCTGACAGAATTGTTTTACTACAAAGTATCTAGAAAAGAGATGCATGGAAGACAGATCACAGGCAGCATGAGCAACTAGTGACTTATTTATGTCACACTAAGGCTGCAGTTCATGGATGACATCCTGGAAGAATACAGGAGCCAAACTCAAGCTTATACCCAGTTAACTGTTCAGATGGATAGCCTGGGATGTCCCAACAAACTTCCAATTTATTTCTGCAGTTTTCAGTTTCCAAAACTCATGCATGATCCCAACTCCATAAAGAAGACTGGCAGCATATCAAGAGTGCTTTAGAAGACACATATGCTCTTTCTCAAAAAGAGAATCTCCTCTGTAACCAAGATTAATTTTTATATTCTGGCTGCAAAACTTTGTATTTGGGAAAAAAGGATGTGTCATGACCAGCAAGCTATTACTGTTATGAATAATAACCACTCACTCTGCCTTCATGTGGATGTTTGTACATTTTATGCTGCAAACCTGCACTAATACCATGAAAGTTAACTCCCCAAATCAGAGCAAGTAACTACTAGATCTCTAACACTTGTATTTTGCTGCTCTGTGGGTCAGGACTGTGAGGCTCTGGCCATGCAGGAGGACACCACACCTGCATTTTAAGCAAACAGCAACATCTCTCATGAGCTTACCCATGCAGTGATGGCAACGTCAACCTCCCTAACCTAGTCCTCACTCAGCCAGTCTCTCACACAGAAGCTGTAGGCTCAACCACTAGGTTCACACTGAAACACAAGGGGGCTCGGCCTGGAGACAGGATTTCAGAACCCAGGGTCTTGAGCATCTGCTGGACCACTTGAATTCAGCTACCAAGATGCTCTTCCAAAGAGGCCTTCAGTGCCTCTTTCCACTCTTGAGGCAGAAAACTGTGAAGCTTCCCTAAAATCATTGAGAAAGAATTAAAGCACAGCTTTCTGGTAGTCGCTGAACCACAGCACACATTTCAGACCCTAGGGACACACAGTCAGTGATGATGTAATAACTAGGCTGTGGCTTCAGAGCATGGCCCTTCAAACCCCAAACTATGCCAGCACAGATTCCAATCACCAACCTGACGTTAATAATGAATGCAAGAAGGGGCAGCCTTTTAACAAGATAATTTTTGCCACAACTATACGTTAAATAAGAAAAAGGTTGTTATAAATTAGTCCACTTTATCAGCTGGCAGAAGAATTTGCCATGGCTGCAAAATTGATTCTTGCTTAGCCTGCAAAACCTCGCTGATGGCTGGTAATAAAGGGAAAACCTGAGGATTTTTGTTCTGATCTTTTTCAGCACTCAACCTGCAATAAAAAGTGCTGTTTATGCTAAAGACTCAGAAATAACCAGAATCTGACCCCACTCAAACTGCATTTTCATTCCTAAATTGATATGTTGTTATGCAATACCTTTCAGTGCTTTTAGCTGACCACATCTTCGAAATCTAGCCCTTCATTAGCAATTTAAAACTGTCAGGAGTCCACAAATATTGGAGCTGACACACATTTTGGGGAAAAAAAAAAGACTCCTTATAATTATGGGGTTGATGAAAAATTACTTAAATATGGAGCAAATGGACAGCCTTGTATTACCAGAGACTAAATGCCATATTCTTTCTCAGCTGCATGCTCAGCATAGCAGTACCTAAGGACTATGTAACAAAAACTTTTGTGTTTTAAGAACGGAAAAAGTTTTCCAGTTTTCTCCTTTTGCAAAACCTACTAGAAGTACCCACTGAAGCAAAAGGAGAACATGAGTGTGAAGACTCTTCAAAGTAAAATGTTTTCCAAGTTTCCTGTGAAAACTCCCTCAGAAGTCCTTTTGCAGTCCTCCACTTTGGTTCAGGAACACTCTGTCAGTCTTAGCTAAAAATTACAAAGCAGCGTGTTTTTTTGTTTTTTGTTTTTTTTTTTTTTTTTTTTTTTTTTTTGATAAAAAAAA
>VYXD01008190.1:748368-780781 GCA_013397195.1 Hylia prasina | reverse complement strand
CCACAAACTTTACCGGGGCAGAGCTGGGCTGGGATGGTGGCGGCCGCCCTTGCTGCGCTCGGCCCCGCCGCTTTGTCCCGTCCCGCGGAGGAAATGGGCTCTTCCGGCGCCTCCCCGCCCGGCCTGGCCGCTCTTCCCGGCACCGCCCGCCGCCCGCCCCCGCGCCCTGCCGGCGCCGCCCGCCCGCAGGTGAGGGACGGCGGGGACAGGATAGGGCGGGACCCCCTCACCCCGGGCAGGACAGGGCCGGAGCCGCTCACCCCGGGCAGAGCACCCTAAAACCGCCCAGGCCCCCGCAGCGGAGCCTGGCACAGCTCCCTGTCCCCCTGCGTGGGCTGACGGGCAGCCTCCCTTCACAGCCCTCCACCGGCCTCCCCCAGCCCAGGCTCTTAGAATGCCACTTTTGAGATAGAAGCAACAAATTCGATGTCGAAGTCTGGCCTTGCCCTCCTAAGTGCAGCATACCGAGGGTCTTTTGGAGAGAGGGGAGGTGATGTATGCAGGGATTTGAGGGAGACAGAGGGAAAGTTGTAGCTAGGTTCCCCCTGGGTTTGTGAATTGGTGTTTTCTTTTGAAAACCCAGATATTTTCACCCTCCTGAGACCTACTGTTTTTATTAAAAACCCTGTTTTCATCCAAATGACTCTAATAACAATACTACAGGTGAGAGGAAATCCCAGGTACAAGCAGGGCCACAGGAACCCCTCTAAGAAGAGAGGAAGGTTTTAGGAACCCAACCTTGACCTGCAGAGGCAGGTCTGCAGGTGGAGAAACTTGTCTTTATGTGCTAATTTGTTTCAGAGTTTTCTTTGAAAAGTCTCAGCCTGGAGAGAGAGCAATTGTTTTTACCCTGCAACAAATTACTTTGGGACTTTCAGTGGTGTGGTTTGGGATAGATAGTTTTTAATACAAATCTCTTCATAGAACTTACACGTGTACTGGTTGGTAAAGACAACTGAATAAATTTAATACATTTCATGAGTCATTTGCCAGCACTTCTGAGATACCTGAATCTATACACTCCATCCTTTGTTATTAAGCAAAAAATAGATTGAATAACCTACGAGGAAGATTCATTCAAGGTAAGTAACTGCGTGAGGGGGCTGGCCTGAGGCCAGTGTCACAGCACAGGTTACCACACCGTGGTCAGGACTGCAATTTTCCTCCAGGTCCTGGTTCAGTGGAATTTGCAGGGCTGTGTTTCCCAGCTTTGCCGTATTCCTACAAGCCTTTCCTGCAGGAACGCCATGTCCTGCAGCGAATTAGATTGCATTTTTCCTTCCTGCAGGTTTAATCCAAGAAAGCGATCCAAGACCAGGAAGTAAGCAGAGTACTGTTGTTTTATAATCCAGAAAGAAAATAGCCTTGTCTGTGAGTGAAATTAGTCTAAAGAATATGAGATCTGTAATTATAAAACTGAGATATTATTAAAAAAATTACTAAAAAATACAGGTCTTCAGTGCCTTGACAAACAGACTCTCCTATGGAAACACATGGAAAACAGATTTTTTAACTTAATTGTATTTCCTGTTCATACCAAACCATAATATTTGGTGTCAATTGCACCAGGGATCCAAACTACTCATTTCTGTCTGTAGCATACTCTCAGTAAAAATGAAGTTTACACTTCACTAGCTTGCTTTCTTTCATTACTCCTTTTAATATCATGTCTTGGCCTCCTGTGGTGGCTTCCACATTCGGCAGTTCTCTGTGCCTCACATCCTTTCAGGACAAAATGTCAGATTAAAAAAAAAATAATTCCTTTTTAAACCTACAGATTCAAAAGTAGAAGGCCTGGAGTTGTAGAGAATCACATGTTCTGCACTGCACCACTGAAAAGTCAAGGCAGAAATAGGAGGTCAGCCGGCAGCTCTGTTGGTTCATGGAACGAGTTAAAAGGCTCAGCAAACAAAACATAAAATTATGTAAAAATAGAGACAGCTAGCTTGAGATTGGACTTTGTCTCTTAATTAACAGCTCTCTCTGAATCACAGCACTGGGCTCTGTCGACAAGACTAAAATGCAGGGGGTGTTCAGACAGGCACCCAGCAACAGTAGTTCACACCTCCCATCCAGTCCATGTCATTGGCAGCTTGAAATCTAATGCATTTTCTGAAATGAGTTACAAGTCTGCTGCTTGACCTCAAATCTTCCTCTAACTGTGTTTGTGGTTTTGTAATCCCATTTTCCTGGTGGTTTTTAAAATGTTTTTCTTGCCCTTTTTCACTGGGCGAAAATGCAGGGTAAGCCAGGGAAGAGGACAGGGAGAGGGAGGCGAGGTGGCCGCACTGATACTGTGGGGAGGTTGTTTGTGTAAAATCAACAAAAGCTCGAGGTCTCACCCAGTGAGAACGATCCAAGGTGCAGCAGAGACTGGGGCTGGCGGCTGCGCACTCCTGGCAGGTGTGTGCACAAGGGCAATCCCTGGCCAGGGGCACCTGGAGACACCGTGTGGGTGTAGCCACCACAGGGGAGCTGTAAATCCTGGGCTGGGTCTGTGTAGGAAGGGGCTGGTTTATGTAGCACCTGCTAGAGCTCCACTGTCTGCCAGTCCCAGTGTACACAGGGTCTAAATGATGTGCCTCACCTGGAACTGGATTTTCTATTTCTGTAACAACGTTGTTGAAGGCAAGTAGTTGCTCCATGCATCCATTTGTGCTCCATTTCAAAATGTTTGTTTGGTCTCTGTGGTTTTGTGTTTTGTTTTGGGGGATTTTTAAAAATGGTTTAATTTTGCTATTTGCCAGAAGTGCAAATAGAGAGATTGCACCTCTGTTGTCAGTTTCAAAGACAGGACTGCTGGGGCAGGAGATGATGAGGGGATTGAGAGAGATGAAAGAGGGAAAGAAATAAAAAAGAATGAGGAAAAGATAAAAGAGTGTTGTAATGGCAAGCTGAAGGTCCTGCCAGAGGGGCTGAATGGGCAGCAGGAACCAAAAGAGAGGAAAAACTCCAAATTCTCCAAAGGAATCTGCAGGTTCAAATAGCAGCCCTCGAGGCTCTCTTCGAGCTGATGTCCTGCTGGGCGGTGGGGACAGCTCCAGGGCAGCAGTGCTGTGCCACCAGCTGTGTGACTTCGAGCAGCAGTCACTGGCACAGCCCTGTCACATCCTGTCCCTGGGCTGCCAGCGAGGGGCCAGGAGCAGGGCAGGGCCTCGCAACCAGTGAGTTTTGCTGTCAGGGTCACCCCAAAATGCAGCCTCCCTCGAGGACTGGGGGCTCTGATGAAGTCAGCAATGTAGCAAAGTGACAAAATGAGGGTCTGGCACCAATATCTCATGGTGCTATGGCACCAGCTCCTGGAGGCTCACCAGTGTTCATCTCAGCATTCCATGCAGCTGGGAGGTACCACCATGCTTTTTCAGGGCTCGGATACATAAAGAGCTAAGATTGTCGCAATATCCAACTAGGAATGAACATGTGCAGAGCCAGAAATCAAATTCCAGTGTCCTGGGGCGATGCATGGCTCAGGACTCTGGAAATGCTGGTATGTGGTGCTTCTGGGGGGCCTGCAGGTACAGAGCTTCAGCTGTGACTACAACACCCACCTTGGTGAAATAAGCCTCAGTCAGGGTTTACCAGCACATCTGCAGCTACAATGGGGCTCCCTGGCAGCGCTGGCAGCGCAGGGATCAGACTAGTTGATGCTGCAACACCTCTGGTGTCAGCACTGGTTCTCTGAGAACTGCAGCCACGGTGCTCCCAGTGCCAGATGTTCCCCATCACTGCCACTCACTCCAAGGAAAACTGCTAGAAACATGCCCCGGTTCATAATCAAGAAGCCACTCGATCATAAGTGAAACACTCTCTTCCTGCACTATCAAATGCTCCTGGGCCCTCCAGGAAGAGAAGCAATCTATAACGCCAGCGTGGCTAGGAGCAGAGGGGCTGCACACGGAGCAGCATCCCCCTGCACACACACTAAAGCATGCCTGTGCTGCCTGAAAAAAACAGGCAGAAACTGTAATGAGGGGAAATTATGCCATCCCAAAAGGCTCAGCATGAACTGGGTTCACTGGTTGCTGTTCCTAGTTCGAGTAGTTTGCATTCACCTCCAGGTTCGCACAGCCTTTGTGTAATAAACTGTCATAGCCCCGGAGAAGGGAACATTCAAAAAAGCACCCCGAGGCAATGCATAGCAGAAGCCTGAGAATCCTCCTGCATAAGTCACTGACCTCCCCACACTGCATCTATTTCAGCCTTTAATTGATAAGGTTTTACATTTCTATGGCACTTTCCATCTGGAAAGATCCAAAAATGCTGCAAAGACTAAGGGGCGTACAGGATCACTGAAATGTGGTTCCCTGTAGAGGTGGGACTGTGAGAGCTTAGCCAAGGGCACAGGGGAAAAAGGTTCTTAATTTTAAATGCAGCCTGTTACGTCACTGAGTATTTCGTATCTCTGGAAAACAGTAAAAAAGATTTTAGTTTCTAAGGCACTGCTTGAGTAAATAACATTGTCGGTTGCTTTTGTTATCCCGGGAGGATGCAGTGCAAAACAAGTCCTGGGTGATTTTAGTTTGGGATGTTAAAGGGTCACAACTTAAGTTACAAATTTAAACCATTATTGGATCAAGGCTTTCCTGCCTCCTGATAATTTATTTCCAAATGTTAGACACAAAGCAGAAGCCAGTGGAGGCTTCTGCAGGGTCAAAACTAGCCCCAAGCAGCAAATGGGGCAATGGAGAAAACCAGGAGGAAGGAGCCCTCCTGTCCCAAGGCTGACACAGCCGCCGAGGGGAGCCAGGGCTTTGCTGAACCACCACAAATCCCTTCATTTTTATTTCTAAAGATGAAACAAGTCCAATCATTCTGCTCAGCAGATGAGTAGGGCCTGGCTTGCATGAGGGCAACCAAAAGGACTGCCAACCACAGCTGGCATCCCTCTTACTAAGTACTTGGCCAAAGTGGGCTGGGAGCACTTGACCACAAAGAGTTTTCAAAGGAATGTCAAATTCCTCTTTTTCTCAGTGTGATTCTAAACTATTTTTATCTACCTCTTTCTGGAAGAGAGACACGGGCATTGCCACGACTAGTCATAAACTTTCATTACTTCCCGAGGAGAAATTGCAGGGAAATTACAGGCTAGTGCACTCTTTTTACGTCTCTCCTGCTCCGGGCATGTCAGTACTGCTGCATTCCAGTCTACCCCCAACACATTCCTCCCTGTCCCCTCCCCGCCTGCTGATGGACATTAATGACCTCCCTCCGTAATTAACACATTGAGCACCGCTGTCATTACGAGATGAGTTCCCAGTGCCGTGTCAGTGCTGGAAAAACTCTGTGTGCAGGGTGGGATCAATCCTGCCTCCTCCTCCATTCCAACGTGCCCCATGGCACCTGAGCTGCACCTGCCCCCTATGCCAGGGCGAGTGCAGGCACACGGAGCCTGTGGCTGCATTATTCCTGGTGTTCCCTGTGTGCTCCTGCACTCACACCTGCCATGCAGAGCTCCACGCTGCTCCTCCAGGCACACAAAGCTGTGTGGAGAAACACCCTTAATCAAAACTTCACGTTTCAGCGTTTACAAGCAGGTGTCAGTAGCAGACATTAATTATCTCTTTCCCATAAAGACAAACACCTACAAGCAGTTTCTATACTGTTGTAGGATCAGGGAAACTGAGGCAGAGCAGATGAATACTCCAATCCCTGCAGCTCCTGCCCGAAGCTCTTCTCCCTGCCATTCCCAGCATCAAGTCCAAGCACTGTCTGCAGTGCACCAGAGCTTTCTGAGCCTGGAAATCCCACACCTATGTGGCTTTTTAGGCATGGAAAACTCATCCAAAGGGAGAAATTCTGTCGCCAAGGTGAAAAGCATTGCTACTGAAATGTGATCAAAGAGAGAATTATCAACTTAAGTGTACTCAGGAGTTTCTGTTCCAGACAGAATTATCAACAAGAAACCAATCTTATAAGGTAGCCGCTATTGATAGGGAAATAAAAGGAATACAGTTCTTACCAGACAGACCTAAGTTGCTCCAAATTGCTGTCAGCTTGAAATATCTTGCTAGTAATTTGTTTCCAAATTCTTTCTCCCTAAATTTGATTTGTTGCTGTACAGTGGATGATCTATTCTGCACAGCACCTCAAAGAGCATTGCCATTGTCCTCTCCCTGATTGTTTGTGAGCTATCACTTCTGGGAGTTGGCAGCATTTATTATAAAAAGGGACATCGTTGCCTGAAAAGCAGACTTTTGTCTGAGGCTGTGGTATCTGCTGCCCTTACAAATAGCAGCTGAGATTACTGGGAGGAAAGTTATCAAGGAAAAAACGCTTTTCCTCCCCATCTTTGAGCTTGTCCACATGGACAAGCGGCCACTCTGTGTGTCTGTACCCTGGGGCAGGGAAAGGATGGGGCAGGATTTTCTAACAAGATCTGAATAAATCCTTTCACCAGGATCCCTTTTAACCAGGATAAAATCCCGCCTCCTGTGGTATTGTAGCAAGAGCAGGAACATCACACCCAGCAACTTTTTTCTGCTGATCTCTGCTCTTTCTTATGTGAAGGAGGAAGAGAGAACTCTGACTTATGAAGCATCCTGCTGGGATCAGATGTCTCCTGCATGGTGTGTCTGGGGCTTTCCCCGGCCTCTGAGCAATTGCCCTCAGCTCTCCAGAGGATTTATTTCTGCACTTGACACAGAGGCAGAAATGTGAAACTCCACCTCACCTCTCTGTCAGGATCCATCCAGCCTGCTTGTGGGGGAGAATGAGGAGAGCAGTAGCTTTGCCCTGGCTTTCTCTTTCAAGAATATAAATGTGTCTTCTCCTGTCCTTTCTCTGCTTAACCCACTCTGTCCAATGGTTTAAGCAAATTCAGGGAAATTCTAGTTTGGGGATGAGGAGCTGCCTCAGCTTATTTACATGGTTTCAAGGCATGGGCAGAACAGAGAGACTTGACTTCCCAGAAATAAAAGCTCTCACTCGTATTGTGTATATAGCCACATTAGATAAAAAGAAGGAAGGTATTTCTGGATCTTTCTAGAAATGTATGGGCAATTCTAGCATATTTCTGCTCTCCAGCTTGTTGGCAATACCCATAGGTGACATTGCTGTGTGTAGGGCACTGCAGGCACCATGTCAGGCACTTCAGGTCACCCCAAGAGCTCATGCTGCACCTTGGACACCTCTTGGTGCTATCCAGAGCATGGATAGAACTGCAGAGTTGGGAGCTGGTGGAAGGATTTCACTCTATCCACATAGGCACTGGAAAATTAATAATTGTTGCACATGCTCGAGAGCAGCCCAGAACCCAGTGCTAATTCAGCTGGCTGTAATTCTGCCACACAGTTTACTCTGACATCGCATCAGGGAAAGCTCCACTTAAGCAATTGTAACATCACTGAAAGGATGGAATTAAGAAAAAAGGAGAAGGAACATAAACCTCCCACTATTGTTATTTTCAGAAAGCAATAACAGGAAGAGCCAGTTAAAAGGCCTTGAGGCTCCGAGCTGTTATTCCTCCCTGGAAACCTGCCATGTAATACACAGAAAAAACCCTGAACTGTGTGTGGGGGCTGCTCTGTGCCCACCACGGGGATGTGGGTGCATTCCTGAGGCACGTGAGCCCATTCCCATGCGCAGGGCTCCCTCCCCAGCCCAGCTGTGGCTGCCCTGGGCATTTCCTCTGCTCTGGGATGCCCTGGGCAGACAGTCCTGCAGCTGCTTGAGAGCAGCATCTCCCAAGTGCCACTGGCAGGGCTGGAACACCTCTGTCTCCCCATGCACAGGTATTGCAGCAGGGCTGCTCAGGAATCAGCAATTTTTCCTCTTTGCAGGAGCAGGCTGAGCCTTTCCGAGGTGACCGAATGCAGGTGTCAGCCAGGCAGGAGCAGCACTAATCAATCTCTCACTGCTTAAAAATATATCTGTATACCAGATCTGAACCCTTTCCTCCAGAGTCTTGTGGCAGAAATGGAGTTTTAAAATGCTCAATTATTTATAGCTGAAATGCTGGGGAAAAAAAATAACCTCATTTGTCGTGCTGGAGCAGAACGTGGTCCCCATCACCCACTGCTTGCACAACGCCCGAGAGTCATGAGATCTGGACAGGGGGATGAGGAACAAGGAGCAAGTAGTGCCTGAAAGCAGGGTGCCAGCACCCCAAAGCAGAGCCATGGGACAGGGTCAAACCGAAATCATGACAAGCCTGAGGTGTCCCTACTGTTGCTTTCATTCCTGAGTGTTAATTATCACCCATTAGGTGGGATGGGTGGTTCCTTAAGTACAGGCTTCTCCTGGCAGACCAGGGGGAAAGGACAGGTTTTGTAGACCCACAGATGCTGTGTCAAAGGGATGCTTTGGAGAATTAACAGCTTTCAGGAGGGAACTTGTGGGAGTTCCTCCAGAAGACTGCCTAAACATGCTTTTGTTTTTCTCTCCCTGTGTTTTGGAAGAGCTGCTGCTTTGCCAAGGGCCTGGCATGGGGAGCAGGCACTGCGGGTCTCTGCCTGGTGAAGAAAGACACCACAACCTGCAGTCACACATGACAAGAAGAGCAGCAAGAGGAGAGAAAAGGGAAAGCAAAAATGAGAGACCAGAGGATGTAAAGACATCAAGTGTCACATGGCTTCTAGACAGGGATTGGAAGAATTTTCCATGGCTTTAGAATAGAATTGAATTGTTACAGATGTGTAGAGCCTTTCTCCCTTACTGAGTTCCTCACTGGTGCCCAGTGCTCATGGAAAGGCAGGAGCATGGGGACAATGAGGTGGAGGGATGGTTTGGAGCCCAGTTAAGGACCCTCACTTATGTGAGGATTCCAGAAGGAGTGAACCACCACCCATTCTCCCTGCTCCCTCCTGGGGAACAGACTTCATTCTCCCTGTCCTGGAGAACATGGGCATCAGGAGAGGTCTGAAATCCCAGTGTCTTGCACTCAGCTGCTTCATGGTGCATTGCCCTGAGCAGTGGTTCAAAACCTGAGGGAGGATGAGGAAAGTGCCTGTAACAATGGCAATGCTCTGCAGCCCCATCCTTCCCCCTGCAGCCTTGGCCAGAGGACCTGGAGATACTCCTTGCCTTGTAGCAAGCAGGAACTGGTCCTGCCTCATGTATTGTCCAGGGGTAAAGAATACTTCCAATCTGGAGCAAACAATCCCTGATAACTTGCAGCTGGTCACCACCCCCTGGATCACCAGCCAGGGGCCAACATCTCCCAGAGGTTAAGGATGTTATAGATGAAGTGGTTAATTCATGCATTTATAAAATATATTCTGTAAAACCAGGGATATAGTTAAAATCTCAGGGACCAACGGGGATTGCAACACATCCCGCTGGACTACCAAGGGCAGTACAAAGACATTAAAGTATGTGTACACAAGCGGGGATACTCGGTATCCAAACATGGTAACAACTAGCAAAAGGGGAAATCTCACTCCCTTAGTATATTGGTATATGTTACACACACGAAGGGACCGATGTCAAACTAAGAATATATTGAACATGAAGTAAAATCCAAACAAATAAAGCATATTTAACAGACGCTTTTTCCAAGGGGGAGTTTGAAACTTCCACAGGGATAACGTCAGTTGCACCTCAAGACCGGGTGGAGAACAACAGCTCTCCTCAACAATGGTGGTGGCCAAGGACCCTCTCTTCACACCTACTGGACCGGACTGATAATGGGACAGAACCACCACCGAGTCCTTGGCCCCCACAATGGACTGCCCAGAAACTTAATCAATTTCATCAACTCTCCTGGAGAACCTTTTCTGCAGAGCGGAGACCAACTATCAACCACGATGAAACCTGTACACACTGAAAAGGACACCTTTGTTATACCCTGGCCCTAGCCCGGGGCTATCTAAAGGGTATAAAAATAGAACAGACAGACAGACAAATCGTGGACAGAGGAGGCTGGCGAGAGAGACGTGTGCTTCTCTGTTCACCAGTGTTGACTCCCGGGCTCAACACTTTCCCATTTTGCTCGTGGTCTTTTTATCCTAAATTTCTGTAATCAATAAATCCTTTTTATACTAAATTCTAATTGGTGGCTCATCTATAACAAGGACAAAGGTGCCATAAGAGGACCTGCATGAAAGGCCCTTTTTCTCAAGCCTTGGTCTGCACCTGGGAGTATCACCTGTCTCTGAGGCCCCTGTTCTTTCTTTCAGGCACATGGGAGATTTTGGGCCACATCATGCAGTGAAACCAGTAAAAGTTACAGCACTTGGCCGCTGAGGAGCTGGTGGCTTGGCCTTCAATTAGGATAAAGCTGTTTAATTCCTTCCCACCACAGCCCTACCTTCCTGCACAGCCCCTTTAGTTAGGCCGGCTCACAGAATGCTAGGGATTAATGAGACAGGTGATTAAATACAGTTATGATTACATCCAATCCCGGGAGGATGGATGTGGTACTGCCCTGCTGTGAATGAAGCAATAAAGTGGGAAAAAGTAGAAAACATAGCAGGGCAGTGGTTCTATTCCACTAACACCCTCATGCCTGATGGTGCTGGCACCCCTGGCCAGTGCAGGTGTGATTGCAATGTGATTTTGGGACCCTGGGCACACCTGGCCCTCGTCCAGAGCCATGGACAAGTGTTTGTGCAAGGACCAGAAACATGTTCAGAAGGGAGAAATGGAAAAACAGTTGTGCACTGAACTACTGCCACTTCCTTGTGCTGATATTCTGAATAAAGATCCCATCTGTCCCCTGCATCTCCTCTGACCACTGCAGCTAATCCCTGGGGGATGCTGCAACTGGTACTTTGTGGGGCAGAGCAGCAGCACATATTTTTAGAACAGGAAGATTCTCACAGTACCTCCATACCTTTGCAGAATCTATCCAAAATCCTGTGGAAGTCTGAAAGTAGGGAAGCTGGGAAGAGCGATAGTAAAGACCTTCCAGTGAGAGCACTTCAAATCCATGGCTCTCAGAGGGCACTGGCAGCCAGCACCATTATCCCCTCCTTACAGATGGGAAAACCAAGGAAATTGCCTTGTGTAACCCAGAAGTGCTGGGAATGCAGCAAGATCCCAGACCAGGGAAATCTCAACCCCTGGACCATAAGTGAGTCCTCAGATGTCAGCACCAAAGGCTATAAAACCTGAGCCCTGCTGGCCAGCTGGCTGGTGCAGCTGGGGATGTCTCAGTGCTGGCAGGTTTGACAAGCAGTTCAGACTGCCCAGCCCCACACCCTCTGCTTCACTTTTATCCCTTCCAAGGATAGAAGTTTCCCATGAGCGCCACTAAGATCGCTGAGAGCAGATAAAGCCAAGCCATCCATCTGTCTGCAGGCAGGCACAGAACAGGCAGAGCCCCCTCCCAGCAGGGGCTCTGAAACACCTGTCTTTGTGCTCTCCAAAACTTCCTGCTGCATGCAGCTGCCCCGTGTGCTGACCACAAAATGGCTGAGTCTTGATTGCATGGATCCTGGAGCTCAAACTCCCACTTTTTGCCTGGTACTGGGGCACTTTATCCACACCCTCCTCCAGCTCTAATGCTGGTATAGGGGAGCACTCAGCCCACTCAGGAGCAGAGCAGCCCGCTTGTAAACTTAATATTACTTGAGGTTTGCTCAGAGTTCATGCCCCAGGTTGCAGTTAGATGGAATGAAGCAGTCCCAAGTGCTTCTGATGGATATAAAAAGGATATGCAATCAGACGTGCACTTAAGCAAGTATATTACCAAGTTAAATGACTACAGTTTTACTAAGCTAATTAAAAATGGAACAAAGCGATGATCAGATTAAGGTCATAATTAATAACTCTATAGGTTCAAATTATCCAGTCACCCAATAAATTCTCCATGTAATCAGAGGGAGCCGCAGCTGATAACTTGAGGGAATTCGTGTCTTACTCAGAGGTCTTCAGGAGGCAAGAGCTGCCTTTGGAGCAGTGACCTCAGCTCACCGAGGTTATGTGCTAACCCTGCTGCCCAGGAGACCTTTCCCTGAGGCTTCAGTGTCTATTCCAGGTTGCCTCCTTCAAAGAAAGCAAGCGGACTCAGGCGGGGGGAGAGCCCCTCTGTCCCCACCTCCCGAGTAACCAGGGCAACAGCCACCACCCACCAGCAGAGTGGGGTCTTGCCACGGCTAATCCCCATTTTTTTAGCAGGGATGAAGCGTTTTAAGGAGCTCATTATTTGGTTTGTGTTATATGTACATTCGGTGGTTTAAGACCCTCTTTTTGGGTGCTCTCCTAGTGGTTGAGCTCTGACTTCTCCCATCAGCTAATGCCAGGCTCTGGGTATCCAGCTAATGGGGATGGAGAGGCTGCCCAGCACCTCCCTGAGCCTGCCTCAGCTCCTCATTAGCTCCTGGAAATGCCCAGCTTGCTGCTCGCCATGCTGGGATTTGGACTCTTTCCATTGTCAATGCCCAGGATTTGGCCAAGTTAATATTTTAAGAGGGTTGTTTGTCTTCTTGTTGTTCAGAGCCTGGAACAGCTGTAAGAGAGGAGACTGACAATTACATGATCCTATTGTTAATTATCTTAATTATGAGTATGCTGCTAGGTGACATCTCCACTGGAGGCTCATGCTGCAGCGTTCAGGTCTTGAATCCCTGGGGTCTGCACATGGAGACTCATCCAGACCCTTTCTGGGGCTCACAAGCAGTGGGGAACAAGCCCTGAGAGGTGCAGGGAGAGCTCCATCACCGAAAAGAGTTCCCAAAGCAGAGGGAAAGAGGTGGGAGATGGGGATGCTGAGGGTGCTGGGGACACCATTGTGCTCCCTGGAGCTGAGCCGGGGGATGTACCCAGCGCCCCAGGGGATTCCTGATGGATTCAGGGGAAATTGGAAAGGTCCCCTCTGGTTCTCCTCCACTCACAGCCCTGGGGCAGCTCGGGCTGGTTCCCTCCCCTCCCAGATTGTTTCATAGCCTGAAGCTGCTGTTTACAAAAAGCAAATGTTTTACCGTTGGCTAATCCGCCTTGTTTGCAAAAGCCCTGAAGGCTCATTTTAATTGCAAGTAAATGATTCTTAACGATATAAATCAGAGCCAGGGAGTGTTTGTGATATCTTGCACTGTAACCAGGAGTCAAGAAATGAATTAGTCTTAAATTGAAAAGGGGAAGGTTTCCATCTGAAATTGGGCAAATATGAGGCTTCATCAAGGAAAGATAATCACTTGGCGGGATAATAATGAGGCTTCAGCTTATCAGTTTTGCATGAAGAATCCTTAATACGTCTGTAGCGTGTTTTGCTGCCGTGAGCAGTGTGAGAGACAACTCAATAAGAAAGGTAATGGAGAGAGAAGAGCTGCGGCAGTCCCCAGCTATTCCCCGGCCCAGAGGCTCAGACCCCACCTGGCTTCAAAGAAAAAAGTCAGGAAAATTCAAACAAGTCATACAGGTGGCAAAGTGTCTGGCTGGGGAGCAAGGCTCTGCTTTGGTGGCTGGGGAGCAAGGCTCTGCTTTGGTGGGTCACCCTCTCGCTCTGCCAGCCAAACAGGGCTGCCAGCTTGCTCTCTGCCAAGACCCTGCCTGAGCTCCCAGCCTGCCTGGTTGGGACCAGCAGGCGTTTTTCTGTTGGTCTCAGTTCCAGCTGGATTAGCCCCAGACTGTGGATGTACAAAAGCATGGGGACACGAAGCAGCTGAGGTCTGGCATGTTTGGGGTGCTGTTTCCTGTCCCATTCCTCTCTGGAAGGTTCCCCAAGTGCAAGGGATGGGTTCAGACTTGCAGACACTCAGGATCCCCTTCCCTCCTTTGCCAGTGCAGACCCTCAGCCAGGACAGCACAGGGCTTTTTGGGAAGCAGCTGGCACAGCTGGGATGTTCCTGAGGGCAATGGGGGTCCCCCAAAGGGGACAGTTATCCCCAAGGCCACCCTGGCCCGGAGGCTGGGCGGGAAGCAGGGACCAGCAGGATCTGCAGTTGAACAGTTGTCACAGCAGAGCTGCTGGACCTGCTTGCTGTGCCCAAATGGCAGCCGGTAATGTGTGTACAATTAGCAGTGGGATGTAATTGCTGTCTGTAACCTCTCGGGCTGTCGGGAGGATAAACCCATTCAGAGGGCCCGGCACTGGGCCAGGCTCTGCGTTTGCGGCCACCAGGGCTGTGCCAGCGCCGAGCTGTGCCCTGACACCCCTGCTCAGAGCCCAGCACAAACACAACTCTCCAGGAGAATCCCCCCAGGGCGGGATGGGGGTCCTGACCCCGGAGAAGGGGCAGAGGCCGGGGCAGAGGCTGGGGAGTGGGTGCAGCTGCTGCTGAGCAAAGCTGTGGGTTCATTACCAACCTTTTCAAAACCAGAGTTTAAAAATATCCCCCGCTCACAGGGGCTGGCTCAGCTGCACGGCTGGTCCTCATCTCCCTCTCGGTATATAAATAGGCAGCACTGAATAGCAACGCTGGCCCAGCACTTTTCACACTGCTGCACAGGAGGGGACGGTGGCATGAGCCCCGTGGGTGGCTGGGGATATTGGCTGAGCAGCCTGGCCATGTCCCACCGAGTTGGGCTGTGGCTTCAGATGTCACAACAGGAGCTGCATCCAGCTCAAAGCAAAATGCAACCAGGAGAGCAGCCAGGAAAAGGGTGGTGCAGTTTTGGGATGAGGATGAAGGAGGAGAACCGTCCCTGCTGGCTGGGGCCTGCAAACCCCTCCTGGCCCCCTGGGACATGCCCTGAGGACAGTGCTGCTTCTGAACAAGCTTGGCTTTTCTTTCACAAGGTTTCATAGTCTTTTAGGGGAAATGGGTGATTTTTTGATTAATTTTGTGGCAAAATTATAAATTTGTTGTTTGTGAAAGAGGAGTCTCCTGCATTATGGTCCTTTGGTGACACTGGATGAAGATGTTCCCACATCATATGTCCTCCAGCAAACCCTGATATCAGAGCAGGAGGAGTACCCAGGAGAGAAGGAAATAAATGTTAAATAAAATTTAAAAAACCCCACTATTCCTTTTTTGGTTTCTAATAAAGGCCTGGTATTTAATAATGGAGAGTCAGATGCCTAGATATGCCCTTATTAAATGAAAGGTGCAAATGTCTTTGCTTAATCCACAGTGCAGCTCTCTGACTAAACACAGGGCAAAAGATCTTAACACCTCTTCTGAACAAGTGGATACTCTCATTATTCTCCAGTGTAGCTGCAGGTTCTCTGCAGCAGTTCAGGAAGCTCCTCAGCTGCTTCATCACAGTCTTCCCCAGACTAATCCCTCTGTCCTGCCAGGAATTCATCACTGCTCTCCACATTTCTAGAAGATGATCCATTGTGCAAAGGGAAGTGGAGGAAAGGCTCACATGAAGCCTGTCCCATTGTGCCCTTGGAAGCAAATTATTCACAGTGCCACCAGGAGAGGCCATGAAATAACCCTAGGTGCTCAGTGGGCTGAGTGAAGCACAAGGAAAAATTCATGCCCAAAGGCAAGGTGAAAAGTTTCTTGGCTGTAAATGACATTTTTAAATTGGCAATGAAGTCTCTTCTGGGAAAGGGTTGGGAAAATCTGCTGCGAAGTGAGAAACCCCTCATGGCTCCATCACTGTTTATCCAGACTGGGGCTTGGCTGCAGAGAGCCACCAGTGATGGCTGCGATGGCACAGGGGCTGTACTGGAGGGTGCTGCTGTAGCTGGGTGTCCCTTCCACCTCGTGTCCCTCCAGGTCAGTGTCTCTGGCTGTGTCATCACACAGAGGTCGGGGACAGCCTCTATGGGGACAGAGCTGATCTCTGCAGCCCTCAGGATTCCCACAGCTGCATGGGGGCCTGGATGTTTGATCTTGCCTTGTCTCCTATTCCTTTCCACCAGCAGCAGAAATCTGCTCCACCTCCTCCTTGATTTGGAGGACAGGGATATTTATTGTCCTGTCTCTCCTTCCAGCATCTGTGCCAGAGAAAAGGGGATACTCTGAGCCAGCTGCCTGCCTCAGTGGCCTAGGATTTGTCATGAACACTTGCAACCACCCGTCATGTTGGCCATGTTACTTACACCCTTTAAAAAATAATTTTCTGTGGAAAATGCTCATTTCATGATCATGACAATAAGGGAAAGCTCAGTTTTGGGCATCCCTGCTAGAGAGGGCAGAATCAGTGCCCAGACTGGGAAAGGCTGTCCCAGGGTACTACACTGAGAAGGGCCATGAGCTCCTCCAAGGGCAGAGATGGCCTTTGCCTCCGTGTCCCCCGGCCAAAAAAATCTGTGGCTCTGTGATTTCATGAGTCATCCCCAGCATGAGTCAGTGCTGCTCCCTGGGCTATCATTTTGTTGGGAATGGGCTCTTGCTGCTTCCTCTGCAGCAGACAGGGCAGGGTGGGAGCCAGAGCAGAGCAAGGGGACACTGCAGCCATCCCTCTAGAGCAGACACCTCTCTCCCAGCTAAGGCACCAAGCCAAAATCAGCCCTGCCACAGCGACTCTCCTTGGACTCTCCAGATGCTCTCAGGGAACTGGAAATGGTGGTGACACTCCCTTTGTAAGCAGATTATTTCTGTTGGGTGCTGGGCTCTTTGCCTCCACACAATCAGTCACCAGTCGCATCTTTTTTGCCAGTTAACTTGGGGTTTATCTGTCTGACCCCTCGCCTTTATCAGATCTCAGCCTTGCTGGGCTGATGAGCATCTCTCACGCTTCCCAGGCTCCCTGGAAGATCTCTGCCACTTATTTGAAATGTGATGAAATGATGCCAGGCTTTGTGAAACTGCCTCTCCTGGAAATCCCCAGAGCTCTGGAAGGTGCTCCCAGCTCAGTGCACAAACTGGAGGGAGCAGCACTGAGAAGCCTCGTGCCCACCGTGCCACAGCCCCAGGGGAATCCATCCCAGCAAAACCTGCTCCTGGTGGATGCAGGGTCCTCACAGAGGTTCAGGGACTGATACAGCTGCTGCAAGGGGCATTGGGAGAGGAGAAAGCTGCTCCTGCAGCCCAAGCTACTCTGTGCACAGTCCCCATGCGCACACACTGTGTGTCAGACCCAGCACTATCATTCCTCTTGCTGTGCCTCAAGTGATGTTCTTGGTGCTCTCAGTGACAAGGTGATGCCCTGGGTGATGCTCCCCAGCCCTGGGTCCTCAGCAGGGTGAGGAAAGGCCCTGTTTCATGGATGACCAGAGCACGAGTCATTGAGAAGGAGCTGCACCTCAGCGCTGGCTGCAAACCTCCTCCAGCCCAGGGTCGCAGTGAAGCCACCAGCCCCACATTACCCCTGGGAGGGCCTTGCCCATGGCAGCCCTGGCAGTGCCATTTGGGAGCTGCCATGTATTTTGCTGTCTCAGAAAGACACCAGTGGTTCCCAGCACTGCATCTTCCCTCAGTGGGGTGAAAATGACCCTGGAGCCCAGCAAGCAGGTCCAGCAAGCGGAGCCTCTTGGAGGTCCCACATCCTCAGGCAGCTCCAATGGGCGGTAGGGAATGAGTGGCTGTGCTTGTCCTGCCTCAATGTCTCACGTGTGAAACAGAGATGAAAAGACCTTGGAATGTGGCCAGGGAGCTGGGAAAATAGATGGGCTGTTTGAGAAGCACCTCAGAGAGCAATGCTGAGTGCCACGGGGTAGCCTGGGTGGAAATCAATACTCTGGGCTCTGCTGAGCAGCACAAACCTGGGTGCAAAGTGATGCTCACTGCCCTGCAGCCTTCACTTAGGGCCAGTCCCTGTGGCATTCAGGCAGAACAGTGTGCAGGAAAGGCTGGATCTCACCTCAGCTGGGTGTTTTTTTAGCTTGGCTGTGTTTGTCTCTGTGACTGAAGAAATCCTTTTAGGTAGGAGAGCACATGGCTTCAATGGGGGCATCCTCACAGCCAAGTCAGGACTGGATACACTCAGGATGTTCCCTCTGCTGCTGGTGCCAGCCACACTGTGGGATGCAAGGGTTACCCCTCCTCAGTTTATTATCTTAACTCAAAATAAGCTTTTTCACAGAAAGCAGCTGGGTGTGTGGAACAAAACTCATCACTCCAGGGATGCTAAGTGCTGCTGAAGCCAATTTCAGGAGTAAATACAGATTTTTAATGTGGGGTGTTTTTTTTGGTGTGTGTGGGTTTTTTGTTTGTTTGGGGTTTTGGGGTTTTGTTTTGGTTTTTTTTTGGTTTTTATTTGGTTTTTTTTGTGCGGTTTTTTGTTTGTTTGGGGTTTTGGAGTTTTGGGGTTTTGTTTTGGTTTTTTTTTGGTTTTTATTTGGTTTTTTTTGTGCGGTTTTTTGTTTGTTTGGGGTTTTGGAGTTTTGGGGTTTTGTTTTGGTTTTTTTTTGGTTTTTATTTGGTTTTTTTTGTTTTTTTTTTAATGAAGCAGAAAAGTGACATGGCTGGATGGTGGAGAACTTACCTGAGCTAATGGCCTGGCTGGAGCTCTTCCAAGCAGTCTGTTTAAGGAAATGGATAGTTTGGAGCTCAGCTCAGGCTTTACATGCTTTTAAATAGATCTGTGCTGTTTTCCTGCTGTCCCTGTCCCAGTGAAGGAGATGGGTTCCACTGGGCTGGCTCATGCTCGGGAGGGAGAAGTTCAGAAGGTGCTGAAGTGGACCTGGCAGAGGGCTCACTCCTCTGAGCAGTGTGTGATGCACAGTGCTGGAAAAGCCATCAGCTCCTGGCTGTGTTTGCCCCCAGGGAAATGGCAGTGCCTGCCAGGCAGAGACCGACCAGCCTGTCACCCTCTGTGGGTACTTGGAGTGGGACTTTGGGCCCTACGAGAGGTTTTGAGACTCCGCGGTGGCTTCCCAGCAGCTCTGTGCCTCCTCCCGNGTGGAGAACTTACCTGAGCTAATGGCCTGGCTGGAGCTCTTCCAAGCAGTCTGTTTAAGGAAATGGATAGTTTGGAGCTCAGGCTTTACATGCTTTTAAATAGATCTGTGTTGTTTTCCTGCTGTCCCAGTCCCAGTGAAGGAGATGGGTTCCACTGGGCTGGCTCATGCTCGGGAGGGAGAAGTTCAGAAGGTGCTGAAGTGGACCTGGCAGAGGGCTCACTCCTCTGAGCAGTGTGTGATGCACAGTGCTGGAAAAGCCATCAGCTCCTGGCTGTGTTTGCCCCCAGGGAAATGGCAGTGCCTGCCAGGCAGAGACCGACCAGCCTGTCACCCTCTGTGGGTACTTGGAGTGGGACTTTGGGCCCTACGAGAGGTTTTGAGACTCCGCGGTGGCTTCCCAGCAGCTCTGTGCCTCCTCCCGAGGGAGGGAGCAGCACTGCCAGTGACCCAGAGTGGTAATCAGCCTTTTCATTTGGGTACTGCCACAGCCAGGCCAGGCCAAGAATTGTGTGACATTCTGCCAGGTCTCACACACATTGGGAGGTTATTCAAATGCCAGCAGCTCCTGTTGGAGTTGGAGAAGTTCCTTCTCTCTCAGCTGGAGAAAAGCCTCTCAGCAGCCTAGATGCCTGATCCCAAGCTGCAGGCTGCCATTCCCTCTCCTCTGATCTTGCCCAGACCCCTTGTCTCCTGCAATGACTCCTTGTTCCCTGAGCAGCTCAGGGCAGCTGCTTCCTTGATCACTTGAGTGGAGCCAACAGCTCTGAGCTCTGCCCTCACTCTGGCCTTGGGGGAACTGAGGCACGCAGCATTGGCCAGCAACATGTCTGAACTTTTTGTGAGCGTGCCGGGCATTTGCTTGGAGAAATCATCTCTCCAAACATCATGGAGAAGATGAATTTTGGAGCTGTACTTACACATGCTAACATGGGGCCAAAATCTGTGCAGACTCTGAACTTAGACCTGTATGAACGAGAGCAAGGTTGAGTTTGATGGGGAGAGCCTCCTTCAGCAGCGCTCAGGGGATTCCTGGATGGAGCTGGCTGCACGTGGTGGGAACAGCTGTGTTCTCCCCCTCATGAAGGAGAGCCCTATGCAGGCACCAGCAGTGCTGCCTGTGTCCTGTGGGGTGGCTTTTGGTGACAAGACCATGAACTTCGAGCCTCGGCTCTGATCTGATCACAGAGATGGGAGATGAAGGTGCTGCCTTAGAGAAAGCAGCTCTTCAGATAAATTCCCCTGTAGGGCAGCATCCAAACACCTTCACAACCTTTTCAGCCACATGACAGGCTTGAAAATAAAATTCCAGTAATGGATGTAGGGGAGCCTGTGTCCAGCGGGATGGTGAAGCAGTGCTGTGCTGTGATCAGCCACCTGACTCATGCTCTGATGTGGCTTCCAATTAGCACTGGCTCAGGATCGGCTTCTCCTGCTGTGCTGGGAATGAAAGAATCAGGATGAAAGGCCCTGACCGTGTGCCAGGTGGGCTGGGGACACAGGGGGAGCTCCCTGGCACTCTCATGGAGCCCTGGCCAGTGGCTGGGTTCCCCCTTACCCTTGGTGTGAGCTGTGTATGTTCACCACTAGTCCACAGACCAGCTCAGAAACTCACTGAAAAATAGAGTATTCTACATGTATTTCTAGATTTTAGAAACATTATATCATAGAAGCATAGACTGGTTTGGGTTTGAAGGGATCCTAAAGCTCAGCTCATTCCATCCCTGCCATGTCAGGGACACCTCCCACTATCCCAGGCTGCTCCAAGCCCCATCCAACCTGGTCTTGGGTATTTCCAGGGATCTAGGGGCAGCCACAGCTTCTCTGGGCATGCTGTGCCAGGGCCTCCCCACCCCCACAGGAAAAAAATTGTGATGGATATATATTTCTATCTAATCTATATATTTCCATATAAATATGTAATGATAGGCATGTCTATATATTTCTATATAAAAAGGAATTATTATATTTCTATATAATGTATACATTGAGGAAACCCTCTTGCTTACCATGGTGTGCCTTCAAGCCTTGCCACCCTTGCAGCTGCAGCTTCAGGAGCACACACACACTGTGCCTGCTCCTGCTGCCCATTCTGGGCTCCTACAGCCATTACCAGGGTTCTTGGTGTGCCCTTGGGGTCAGGGCATCTGGGGGGCTGACATGCAGCCCATCCTCACCATCCCCATCCTTCATCCCTCCCTACTTCAGTGGGCATCTCCTGGGAACAGGGACATTGTGGGAATAGGGACATTGTGGGATGCGGGACATCGTGGGCTGTCTCACTTTCTCTTGGTGGCCACAAGGAGATGTGGGCCATGGTCAGCGCACGGCCCAGCTGCGGGGCTGGGTAGCCCTGTGCTGCGTGGTTCCAGGGACAGCAGCGATGCCAGAGGGACTTTTTGCAGCCTGGCCGGGGTGCCGGGAGTCCCAAGGGCACCGCGGGGCTCTGGGCGCCGGCCGGGCGGTGATGCTGCTCTCACAAGCCTGCAGTGGGACAGCGCTCGGGCACAGCAGCCCTTTCCCCCCTGGATCGCATCCCTGCGGGCTCGATCCCTGCGGCCGTGCCGCCTGTTGAGCGCCACAAGCATCTGCAGAGCTGGAGATGCCAGAGCCGGGACGCGGCTGAGCCACATGAGCCCCAGCCCGGGGCCGCTCCTGCGCTCCCATCCACCGCACACTTGGGAACTGGGACGGGAAATCGCTTCTTAATGCGTGCAGAGCTTGGTGATTACTGAGCTACAGCGTGGTACACTCTGCTGGCACCCCGCAGGGCTCGGGAGTAAATACAGGAGATGGCTCTTGAGGCGCAGGAGGGACTGTTCATGTGCGAGGGGAATTTGTCCTGTGGGCTCCCAGGCTGTGCTGGGCTTTGTGCTCTCTGTGTGTGAAATAAACTTCGGCTGAATTTGCTGGTTTGGGGCCGGGGGTGCTGAGTTATTGCCTGGCACAGGGCATTTGCTCCTTTTCCCCTGCACTCCAGGAAGCCCCTTTGCTAGACCTGCACCTCCCCTCCCCACTTCTCCCAGTTTTGCAGGAAGCTGTGACATGGTGTTGGGGACACCATTCCCAACCCTTCCCAAACACCCAGGGGTGCCCTGGTCCACCAGACCCCATCGATGGCCAGCAGCGATGGCTCAGTATAGGCAGGAACGCTTGCAATAACCCTGCCAAGATACTATTATTATTATTATTATTATTATTATTATTATTATTATTATTACAGGCACCTCAGAACCCTTCAGGGTGGTTACCTGAACAAGCTGTGAGCAGGACAAGCTTGGCTGGATGTACAGGAAAGGTCATTGAGGAAAGGTCCTGCTGGGTCCCCTCCAGCCAGGGCCATCCCCTCCAGATGGTGACAACCCCAAACCAAGCCCTCAGTGCATGCACAGGAGCTGGCCCTGGGATGATCACTGCCTTCACAGGCTGAGGGGCAGCTGCTCCACTCCAGAAGGCCAGGCCAGAGCCAAGGCTATTTCCCAGTGTCCAAACAGAGATGCTGCCCCTCGGGTCCTGCCTTGGCTCCTTCCCACGTGCAGCAGTGGGCGATGGAAGCTCCTTGGTCCTGGCTGGCCAAAACCTGAGCCACGCTCTGATGGGCAATGGACCAAACTCACAGTCCCCAGATTTCACCCAGCCAAAATACACAAGTGCTGCTGCTCAAATACGTTGGGAAAGCTCCAGGTCCCTGCTGGATATCAGGTTTGAGGGGCTTATTTAAGAGAAAAATCTGTGTTTTGTTGGTGAAGGCAGAAAGACCAATTTTTGTCTCTTCTCCATTAATCTAAGTTCCACTTGCTCCCAAGTTGACCCAGTAATTGTAATGCTAAATTAAATGTAAATGTATTGGCTGCTGGTAAAGGTCATTCCACAGAAAATGGCTATGTTTGCCTCTCCTTCAGATGCTTGAATACTAAACATGTATAATTCACTGGATCATTAGCAGATAAAGACGTTTCCCACCTCTGCTCCCTAATCCTCACACAAACCCATTTTATACGTCAGTAGGCAAAAGGAAAACTGTTCACTCTTATTTAATGCTTATAGGTTAGGCTGTCTGCTGTGAAAAAATGCAGGTGCTCAGCATCCATCAGGATGCAGCCCTCTGGAAATGAAATCCATGTCTTAGAGGAGGCAGGATGACCACAGGATGTCCTTTAGGGCTCTGTGCAATTGAGTCTCTGCTCTGCCAGGTGTCACCCTGGCTTGAAAAGGGCAGACTTGGGTCAAGGTCTGTGAAATCTCCTCCAAAACCTCCCCTCAGGGGAATTAGGGAATGAAGGTCTAATGGGGATCCAGGTAGAAGGCACAGATTATCTCTGGAGCTCCCTGGGGTGAGCTGGGTCACGTTGTGCCTGCTCAGGAGCTCCTAAATCTGGGCAATAACAAGCAGGTGGAGCAGAGCTTCAAAGCTGATGAGGACTTTTCCACCACCAAGTGCTGAAGAAGGAAAAACCCAGGAATCATCCCCTGGAGATGGCAGAAGGTGGCCAGGCAGTTTCCTTGCACAGACTAAGGCAGTAATTCACAGCATCCTCAAGTCACTGAGCCTCTTGTTGTTTGAGAATGGCACAATTTCCTGGGCTGTGATCAGGAGCTGGAATTGCTCAAGACTTTGGACTTTCTCCCCTCTTTGTCGACTGATTGCAAACAATCTGCCACAATCTGCTGGAGCTGCCATGCTCTGGAGGCAGAATGAGCAGTGGATACTCATGCCAATGGCACAGTTTTAGTCCTAAGGCCCTGCTGATGGCTCCTGAGCCAGGTGAGGGTCTTGCAGCCACCCCCATCTGCAGGGAATTTCCCCAGGGCAGCCCTCGGTGGGAGGCAGAGTAGCAGATCCACTGCCTGACCCTGGCATAGGGATGAGGAGGGTCTGTCTCACCTGCAAGCAGCTGAGCCAGCTCTATGCTCTCAGGGCAGCTGAGATTCACCCCTTGCAGTTTTGGGGTGAATCCATCCCCACTGGATGCTCACTCCCAGAATGTGCTGCCCTGGAAAAGCACAGGTTTTGTGACAGCAGAGTTGTCAGCTCAGCATCCCTGAACACAGCCCCAAACCACTCCAAATTCGGCTGCAGATGGACACAGGATAGACAAGCCCAGCTGTTCCCTCTCATGCGAGCCACTTCCCGGGGAGTAGTAGGGGTTGGGATGCTCTGTGGGGATGTGTCTTCCCCACCACAGGAATTGTTGCATGGGGCTGGGCAGAGCAGTGCTGCCCACAGGTTTATTTATCATTAGCCTCAAGCACCGTGCAGTACCACTGGGAAGAGTGGGAGGCCAGGCTGCAGCAGCAGTGTGGAGCCACGCAGGACGTGAGGCTGGACACACAGCCAGGCACAGCACGGGGCTGCAGTGCCCAGGAGGTCTGGTAGTAACCCAGGACACAGGGCTGGGATAATCCCACAGGTCTGAGGGTTTGGGCTCCAGGGGGCTCCCACCTGTGGGCAGAGGGCTGGGGGCAGGCGGTGCACACAGGGAGCAGCAGGATTCAGTGCCCTGGAGGCTCTCCCTGAGCCACTGCTGCTCACCCAGGCAGTCCGTGCCTGTCCCAAGGGTGATGCAGGTTCTTCCTCTGTGCTCTGAGGAAAAACCAAGCCTTGGTGGGTCTCAGAGTGACTGAGGTGCCCCTGGGTGCTGCTCAGAGGGGGTGAGGTGCCTGCTGTGATGAGTGAAGGTTCCCCTGGTGCAGTCACAGCACAGGTGGTGCAGTCCCTGGCCAGAGAGCTGTTCTCCCTGCCCAGGAAGCATCTCCCCAAATGTTCAGGAAGGCTGGCAGGACCTGGGCATGGCTCCCAGGGGCTGCTGGGCTGCTGATGCCTCCCGTCCTTCAGCTGGCTGGGAGGTTTGCAGCAAGGAGAGCGCTGGCAGGCCCTTCTTGGAAGGTGCTCATTCATGCACTGACATGTTTATTTGCATACAGACATTTTAGGCTTTTTGTTGTTGGCTGACTTATTGTACGAGTTCTCAAAGCTGTGATATTGAATTATAAATTGAGACAGTGTATCCATGAAAGATTGCTCTTTGACTATAGGCAGCACTATCGAATATGACAGTCACAATAAATGCATGCTTTAAAGCCAAGCTAAATATGCTCTGCAATCCAAGATGTGCAAATCAAGGAAGTAGAAAAATAACCATAATATTTTTTTTCCCACAAACAAATCCCAAACCTTGGGTGATGATTTTGTTTAGCTTTATGTCTTGGCTCCTTGGCAAAATACTCAGGGCAGCAGATAATGAAATGACCTACTTTTTCTGTCTTTGTTCATGACAACACATAAATTAAGAATTATGCCCTTTCAAATTAAACTTATCATTTTTGCAGAAATTAGAGTGTAATTTCTGCTGCAGGTTGGAGGTGAGGGAGGGGGAGGTGATTCAGCTTCTGTGAGGTCGTCCTGTGCTGTGCCCACTCCCAGCAGCAGGAGTTGAGCATCCCTGGGCTGGTCCCCACCACCAGCAGGGTTCTCTCCTCTTCTCGCTGCTCTGACTCGTTTGTGCTCCCCTCGGAGGCCTGAAGGCCGAGCAGTGTCATTCAGCTGATGATTTCACCAACGCCCTGGATTTAGCCTAAACGCTGCCTTGAAAGCTGCCATGATCGGGTGGCACCGGGAGTGAGCACTCCCCCCCCCTCTGCAGGGGAATTGTTTTGCCTCCACCCGCATGCGATGCGCAGGGTGCTGTAAATGCTTCCTGACTGGGTGACAGCAAAATAATGTTTGCCTTAATTGAATTTCAGATCGGGAGCGTGGGCGGCAGCCCGCGGGGCTGGGGGGGCTGTGCTGCTCCTTTGGGGTGGGGGTCCAGGCTCCCCGCGAGGCTGCAGGCGATGCTGAGGGACAGAGGAATGATTTGTTCGAGTGAGTGGTGTGTGTCTGGCTATCCTTGCCTCCGGATGGGACGGCTGGGTCAGAGCAAGGTTGTTCAGTAAGGCTGTGTAATTTCCTGAGGAAGCCGGCGGCAGGAAGGAGGATGGCGCGTGCTCAGGGAGATGCTGGCCAGCCCCAGGTGGGCTGCGGAGCTGGGAGAACTTCTGTCTTCCCCAAGCAGCTCAGATGGATTTAATAGTCTACAAAATCCATTATGAAACCCAACGATGCGTTTCCACAAACAAGAGGCTGAATGCAGCACTTGGAGCTCTCCACTGCCGGGCCCTGCAGTACAAACCTGTGTGTGGCAGCTGCAGGAGCAGGCTCGTAGTCGTGACAGGGTCCCTGTCTCAGCCCTGGTCCCCTCCACGAGCCAACCCAGGCCCCCTTCCCACAGGTGATCACTGGGATCCAGAGGTGACAGCACTGCTGGGTCTCCATCCCTGGCAGAGCCCAGCAGGATCTGGGGACAAGGTGTAGGGGATGTACAGCAATGCACCCCGTGAGATAAGCAGAGCACCCTAAACACATCCCTGAGCCCCTGCAGCCCCCCAGCTCCGTGTGCAGTGATTTATCTCCCACAGAAACTCTCTCCCAGCTTGCAAGTGCTGGGCGAGCTGCATTGCCCCTGGCAGGGTTTTGTGGGCTCCCTGCCCTGGCAGAGCTCTCCTGCAAGCTGTGAGGATGCTGCCGGCCTGCCCCCAGAGCTGGATCTGATCCAGAAGGGGGTTGTGCCTCAGATCCTCGGGCACTGGTACATCAGGAGCCTGAGAAGAGCTTACACAACCCTTCATCATGCTCTCATTCCCAGTGAGCTGCAGGTAAATTCTCAGAGCTCCCAGCTCTGGCAGAAGGATTTGAGGGTCAGAGGGTGATGGGCTGGGCTGCCCAAGCCCTGTGAGCAGGCGTGAGTGGTGCTGGGGTGCAGAAAAAGACCCACCACAGGTCCCAAGCCACACAGTGTCCTGTGCTGATTCCCAAAGGTGTCCCTCACTGAAGGGCTGAATTTACTGCAGGGGGTTTGGGGGTGCTGTGCCTGGCTCAGCCTGGCTCAGGCTCTTGTGCTATGTAGGCAGGTGGAGGCTTTGTTCTGCTGGAGCAGCAGAGCAGAGCAGCCCCTGGGATGCTGCACCTGCAGCAGAGACCCCAGCCATGGGGTGGGGTGAGCAGGGCTGGCAGTGGTGACCCCACTCTGCTGAGATGTTCTCTGTCAGCTCCTCAGCACTTTGCATCAGCTCTTCTGGTGCTGCCAGATTTTTCCAGGCTGTTCTGCAGTGCTGCTCTGAGTCCAGTGGCCCTAAGGGTGGTGGCTCTGCTCCCTCTCCAGGCTGGCTTCTGTCTCCTGCTGGTTTTGAGCAGTGGCTGGCAGGACCACTTGTACTCCTTCCTTTCAGCCTGTTGCTTCCAGGTTCAGTGAGTAATTCCCGATGAGCTGTGATTTCTAAAATTAAATCCTGAAGATTACAATCAAGAGGGCTGAATTAATATTCCAGCAGTGCGTGCTGCATTAATTCCCTCTGGGATGTCTCACCTGATGGCTGTGCCTCCCTCGCAGGCCTGGCCCTCTTGCCTCTGGTCCCAGTGCTGCTGTCAGAGCAGGATGGGGCTGCTTGGTGCAGACCTAGACCCAGCTGAGCATGGATGTGTGGGCCACAGCTGCTCTCCACGCTGATCTCATCTTTGAAAATATCTTATTTAGGTCAGATTTCTTTTTTTTCCAGGCAGATCTTCTGCCAGTCTTTGTTTAATCTGAGCTGTCTAATTGGGGCCCCCAAATTCAGCTGAACATGCTATTAGTCTCATTGAAGAGCTCTGGCCTCATGGGTTGGGGTTTTTTTCTTTTCCCTTTTTGCAGAGGATTGATTTTCCTGCCAGTGTGATTCCTCCCCACTGAAGTTCCCATCACTGCAAAGTTCAGGCTCCTCTTTGTTCTAACTATCGCTGTCTCTACACAAAGTGAAAGAGGCAAATGCTCTGCTCTATTTTAGGTGTAACTGAGATGATAGTACTGCACAGCAGGAAAGGCTGCAGGAAGCTCCTGCTCAATGATCATCTTTCCTTGACCACAATAAAAGGAGCAGCCAGTCTTTGGGAGCACCTCAGGAAAGGGCACGTCTACCTGGCCAGGCTGTCCTCAGCAGGGAGAAGCACTGCTGTCCTCTGTCCAAGGCAGGAGCTTTCCCTCCTCTATGGAGAAACTGGAATTTTTATCATCCCTGAAGTGCCCCGGGGATGATCCTTGTCCTCCCATGGTAGAGGAGCAGATGCCCCATCCCTGGTGACATTAAAGGCCACGCTGGGTGGCACCCTGCTCAGCCTGGTTGGGTGAAAGTTGTCCCTGCCCATGGTAGGACAGCTGGACTGGATGATCTTTAGAGGTCCCTTCTAATCCAAACCATTCTGTGATAGGAAAAGGAGCCCTCCCATGGGCTGCTCCAGGATTGCTCTTCCCTGAGGATGGAGAGTGGTGCCCCAGTAAGGAGACCTTCTACTGCCTTTAGTTATTCCTAATTCTTCAGGAAAGTCCACAGGGAACTGGGGTTGTTTCTGTCACCAGACTGCCACAATTGCTGTTTGCCATGAGGACATCAGGTAGCCCAGCTGATGCCAGCTCAGATGCCCTGGCTCCAGGTGAGGCCCTGCTGTGCTCTCCTGGGGCTGGCTGTGCCAGGCAGCAGCTGTGCAGCTCTGCCTCTCCCACACCAACTCTTAGCTCTGCTCCCAAATCCCACCAGCCCTATAAGTGACTTTCCAGGGGGCAGATGGCCCTGGCAGCCATGAGTGGGTCTGGTGAGTGGCACTGCCACCATGGGCATACCCTTGCCCCCAGAGGGACAGGATGTTGCTCTGGGGAAGGAAAAATAACAGGGCTGATAGTCTGGATAGCACAGCAGACTGCGGGCAGCACCTCCAGGGGCTCAGCCAGACCCTAAAGCTGCTCAGTGTGTTGCCATCTCCATTATATTGGCTCTTATAGCCCATGCTGGGCAAGCTGCACATGGGATACGGGATAAAATCCATCCCTGTCTGATTACTTGAGATTTTCCCTCTTTAACTAGCCTGAGCAGAGGGCTGTGTAATTCCAAGAGAAGCTGAGTGTGAGTCAGGCAGCCATGAGCAAATTACTCAGTTACTGAGCCCCCTGAGCTCAGTGGCATTTCTCAGGTGAAGTGCTCTTTTACTGCTAAGATTAACTGTTGATGAAAAGGATATTTTTGGAGAAGGCTCTTCCTGACAAAATATTTGAACGTGTTTGAAAATAGTTTGTGTGGAAACATCCGGCTCAGGCCGGAAGGAGCTGTGGGGATCATCTGTTCTGCCCCCCGCCCAAAGCAAACTCAACCTGAGCTGTATGCAGCTTGGGTTCTATACCTTATTTTTACGTTTTTCAGTGCAAATCTGATGAAGAATTTCACCTTGATGCAACCTTCAAAATCTCTGTCAAAACGGTTCAACTGAAACTTCTGTTGAAAGTAGCTGAAAAGGTTGGCATGGAAAGAAATGTTTCCAAATGAAATGTTTACTCACCCCCTCTGGATCCTTTCAGTGATTTTAATTTTTCTATCTGGTTTTGAGCAGGAAAATTTTATAAGGTCTTCAGTTCTGGAGGTGGGAATGGGCTGTAGCTGAGCCAGCTTCGTTCTCCCTCCCACATGGGATGCTTGGGCTGTGCTGGGCTTTGGTATCTGTGGCAGTGATGGCTGGGGACAGTGGCAAGTGGCCACAAATCCTGCAGATTTGTATCAGACATGGGCTTGATTAAAAATAAATGAATGAGTTTAAACCTTCTTGCTGTGTATGGTGAGGATGGGACTTCCAAAGGCAGAGGGACAGCGTGTGCATAGAAAGGATCTGTATTTTATTACTCTCATCTTGGTTTCTTTCCCCCTTGTTACTAATCTCATTATGTTTAAGACTATAAATTTAGGTTGGCACAAATCTGTATTGCTAAAATATTTTACCTTAAGTTCTCAGAAGCTCTCTCCATCTGTGAGGATAATACTAAGTATTAATTAACCAGCTAATCCTATGCAGTGCTTGGAAAACATAAAACGTGACAAAGAAGCAACTCCAAAGTGCAATTCCATTCTACTCAAAGCAAACCTGTCCTTTTGCCAGGGGAGAAGGCTGTGGAAGTTCTTTTTGCTTTGAGAATGGCATTCAGCTTGCTTCAAGTATCTGCTCAAAGCTTCCAATCACTTTTTGTGTCAGAAATGGAGAACAAAGGGTGGCCAGGATGTCACCCTGGTTTTGAGGATTTTTCTAGGCCTTCTGATTTGTCTTTCATATTGGAGTCAGAATTTTTACTTTCCCACACTTTTTACTATAAACAATAGCTTTGTTTTCCTAAGTGTCCTGTTGTTGACATATTTTTAGGTAGGAGGAAAAAGTTGATTGACAGTTGTCTTGGCCAATGTGGTTTGGGAGGTGGGATTTCATCCTCCAATCCACAGGCACCTTTGGAAATGGGTAAAATTGAGTTTTGTAAATAAACTCGAGCTTTTCCTGCTTTGCTCATCACTGTGCCCTAGTGAAGTTCTTTTGTGTCGTGTTGCAGCACCAGGACAGTGTGAGCACGTGGGGCATCCCAAGGAACAGCAGCAGCTGTTTCTCTGTCCCTGCCATGGCAGCACATCCAGCAGGCAAAGGGATGGAGCAGTGCTGGTTGCTGTGCCCTGGACCAGGGTCTCATTTTTACCCCCTGATATTTGTGACAGTTTCTGGCACCTTCTCATGCTGTGTTGCAGTCAAAAAGCTCACTTTTAGAAACAAACCTGCTCCCCTGTCATCTGAGGCAGTGTCTTTGGGGCCCAGAGAAGCCCC
The DNA here is from genome assembly GCA_013397195.1 of Hylia prasina. Taxonomy (NCBI): domain Eukaryota; kingdom Metazoa; phylum Chordata; class Aves; order Passeriformes; family Sylviidae; genus Hylia; species Hylia prasina. The sequence goes on along the minus strand of VYXD01008190.1, from coordinate 750,467 downwards.
TCTGCGGAGCGTGAAGCCCCTCTGCGGAGTGTTGCATTCCAGATTAGGATTAGGATTCAGGTGTGGAGGAGGCTCCAGAGGGAGCACAGGTAAATATGGACTGGGCTCTGTGTGGATGCCTGGCAGCCTCCCCTCAGGCTGTCACCAGCACTGTGTTCTCTGCCATGTCCTGAGTTCACAGGGATGTGTCTCAGGAATATGGGGCAGGTGAATGTTAGGAGAAAATGATGAGTTTGAGGGTCTGGCTGAGCCTGGGGATGGAGCAGGGCTGGGGAAAGGGCTTGTGCAGCAGGAGCTGGGATTCTGTGGCTTGGTGTGCCAGATGATTGCTTGTGAATTTGGCTGGGGATCAGGGGTATCCTGAAAAGTAACGGCAGGTTTATCCCTACATCTGGGTGTTTTGGAAAATCCTGCCTCTGGTGCTCACATTGTGACAGCCTCTGCAGAACCTTGGCTCTGTTTGCCTCCAGACAATGGCAAGTGAAATTATTATCTTCTAATATGATCTCAAGGTGCCAGGCTTGACATGAGCAAGTTCACTGGGTTCCCAGTGTGTATTCACAGCTGCTGATCTGGTCCCTCCTGTCTCAGAGGAGCTGGGCACACTGCTGTGGGCACAAGTAGTGCCAGCACTGGTGCTCTGTATCCCTGCAGCTTCATCTCTGTTTGGTTTGCTGCAAAGGAGCCTGTGCAAAGCCCTGTGTTGTTTGCAGTGGGGTAATTGAGCTCGTGCCTCCCCATGAATCCCTCTCCACACACAGCACGTGCAGTCCCAGCTTGGAGCTGGGGAGGTGGTGTGGGATGTGCAGCCCTGTCACCACACTGCAGAGAGCTGGCTACAGCGTTGGCACAGCCCTGCAGCACCCATCTGCCTCCTGCTCCCATTCTGCCTTGTGTTTGCAAAAGCACTTCTGCCAAGCCATGCATCAGGAGTTTATGGCATTGCTGGCCTGGACCCTGCAGGGAGGTGAAGTCAGGAACAAGGGTTGGACAGGGCATAGGGAGCTCATCCATGAGGTGGTGGAGCTGGTGTCCCACAGAGGAAATGGTGCTGGAGGGAACACAAAACCAATGGGATTGTACTGCTTCCATCCCAATACTCCACCCTGGTAGCCAAGTTATTTTTAACACTTTTTTCACAGCAACACGACAATGCTGTGCATCAGGGAGGGGCAAGCAGGTTCCCTTGGGTCTGCCAGGACTGGGGCAGGAGCCTGTGGGCACGAGTGTCCTTTCCCCTTCAATCCAAGGGCAAGGCTGGGTGTCCTGCACACACACATCCAGTGTCCCACAGGAGCTGTGGAGTGTCCCCTGTTACCTTCCAGCTAACTCAGTGCCTAATTTCACAGTGTTTAGTAGGGATTAAGGAAAGTCAATCTATTTCCATGTAGCATTTTCCATTGGGGAAACAAACTGTGGAGCTGAGGCTGATCAATCACACTGGAGAGCCTGTCCTGTGGGTGGTGTGGACACTTGCACTGTGTCCACTCCTGCAGGGGAAGTCCCGGGGAAGCCATCTGTGCCTCCAGAGCAGCCATGGCCAAGTCAGGGCCATCCCTCTGAATCCCAGAATCCCAGACTGGCTCAGGCTGAAGGGCCCACAGGGGCTCACCTGGTATCACCTCCCTGCTCCAGCAGGGCCATCCCAGAGCTCAGGGCACAGGAATATCTGCAATATCCCCAGGGAGGGACATTCCACAGCCTCTGTGCACAATCTGCTCAGGGCTGGGCACTGCCAGGGCAGAAGTTCTGCCTCCTGTGCAGGGGCAATTCCTGGGCTCAGGCCCTGCCCGTGGCTCTGGGGCCATTGCTGGGCCTGGAGCAGAGCCTGGGCCTGCTCTGCCCTCCCTGCACACAGGGACAGACAGGGACACACAGGGATACTCAGGGACAGACAGGGACGATCAGGGACACCGAGGGACAGACAGGGACACATAGGAACATCCAGAGGCACCCAGGGACACACAGGGGCATCCAGAGGCACCCAGGGACAAACAGGGACACACAGGGACACCCAGGGCTGAGGGACATCTGCCCTTCAGAGGGGACCTTGTTCTGCTTCAGTCACCTCAGAGCTGCAAGTGCTGACACCATCCCCA